>CAUYRT010090475.1:0-32617 GCA_963574885.1 Lepilemur ruficaudatus | reverse complement strand
ATTTGAAAATACATGAAATAAGTAAATTTTTTTATATTATTGATTTTAGACATAATTTTGTTGTGAATGATGGGATAAAATAGTATAAAATCCTAAGAGGCTTCTTATCTCTCATTTCCAGCCTTGATATCTATGGATTCTGCAAGGTATTTTGTATTCTGTATTTCCTTTCCCCTATTCAAGATCTCCTGCAGTGTGGTATAACTGGGAAATCATGAAAACGTACCCAAGGCACACATAAAACTTGGTCTTGTATTTTCCACACCACTCCTGCCTCCTCGGACTCCACTTGTAGTCCTTTCCTGCTGGGTTCACTCTCTCATGTCATCTCTTGCCAGGGCAATTCCATTACCCTTTCAATCTGACTCCCACTTCCTGCCTTTTCCCCCTGGAATTCGTTTACCATGCTGATGCCAGAGTTATACTTCTGAACAGGATCCGGTTCTCTTCGCCATAGTTATACAAAGTGCTTTCACAAACGTGTCATCACCCTGCCCCTTTCTGGCCCGAAGCAAAGCCCTTCCTGCATCCGCACTGTGAACTGAGTCAGATGGGGAGACCATGGTGAGTCACCAAGGACCAACTGAACTATTGCCTTTCTCCAGAAATGTCACATCAAAGTTGCTAGGGACTCACATCCTTCTCTTCTCTTGTTCACAACAATACCCACAGCAACATAATCATTCCCTCCTCTGTGATTCTGCTCTGTGTTGTTTATACCTTCACAATGACGCCATCTCAGGCCAATTTTTATTGTGGTTAGAACTGTGTGTCTGTCCTCCCCTAAGGCATGAGCTCTTTGAGGATAGGAACCCGGTCTGGCATGCAGCAAGTGAGCAGATGTGAATGCAATTGCTCTGTAGGTGCCTTTCTAGTGAGGTTGGATCCTAAGTGACAGGACACGTGAGCAGTCAAAGGCACACACCGAATCATCCTGCCCTGACTTAGAATGTGGAAGGGGGCATGCTGGACTCAGAGACATGCAGAACCAGGTTTTGAAATTACTTTGGAAAGCATTTTAGGGTTAAAATGCAATAATAAATACTTTCTAACAGTAATATGCTGTGTGACTGATTTAACTTTAGATAACATAATTGATATTATTAACTCATAAGGTTTTTTTTTCTCATTTGTGAACACATTTTACTTTACTAAAGGGAATAATGGTGTGTTCCATCTCTTAGATTTAAGAACTGTATTAGTTTTAGAGAAATAAATGTAGTGGCAATGTCATTGCTTGCGTTCTGTACTAAGTGAGAGAGCGGTTTTTCAAGGTAGTGCTTTTGAGGTTAATGAATATTGTTAATATAAAGCCAAACAAAATGGAAACCTTAAATTACTGTTTTAATTCTGGTTTCACAGTTCTTTGTGACTTAAAAAGCTGTGGACATTCCAACAGAAGGGGGAGGAGCAAAAGAAAATGCCAAGAATTTAGCTGTAATCAAGTCTTGGGAGGTAGTTGTATATCTTGGAGTCTTACTGTCTTAAATCCAGAGTTATCAAGCTTTAAATTTCCTTCATTCTTAGCTCAGGGGATGGGGATAGAAGGGGGTTGAGATAGGGTTAAAAGAATTGTTTTGGTGACCTTGCATTCCCTTTCTGTGACCCAACAGCAGGAGTTGCTCGTCCAAAATGCTTATAAATCATTATTGCCTTTAAGTAGGGATGGTCAGTGTAGAATTCTGACCCTTCCAAACTAGAATATTTGGTATTTTGATTTTCAGAAATACCATATTAGGAATTTTATCTTCATTTAAATATTTGCGAGTAAAAATGAGATGTGGCTTCCCCAGATTAGTACTTCCAGTTTATTTTTTTGCATGTGAATAATGACGTTTGTTTTAGGAATTTACTAGTTTTCATTTTTTGTTTTACTTTATAAGAACTGAAGTCCCACAAAGACATGTGTGTGTGTGTGCCTTTATATATTCATTCTGTAAGTGGATGGAGGTGGAGAAAATATTAAATACTCAGCGTGGTAGATTGGGAACTCATAAGTGCATCAGCTGAGTGGTTTTTAAATGGACGGAGAAACACTTTTCATGTGAGCTCTTTCACATTGTTTGTAACCCCTTTGCTGTGGAATTGACTTGAACATGAGCAGACTTTTGGTATTTTTGCACAGGAAACATCTGCTGCAAGTGGACTGAGGCAATATTTTGCTTCCAGGGAAAGAGGAGGTACAATGGGGGAAGCCAAGCTCCCTGTCTCCTGCAGTCACCTGCACACAGGTGGTGGCTAGTATTGATCTCTGTAACTCAGTAACCCTAACTATGTGGTGTGGTCACAGGCTGGGAATGCAGAGGGAATCTGCTGCCACCAGGCATTTCTAAAATTTGGGCCTTCTCTCCTTTACCTGGCTTCCTTCTGCTGAGCTGTGTTTGGCCAGGTTTAGTCAAGTAAATGGTTATTTTTAAACAGTTACAGAATCAAACAAGCATTAATGTTGGCAGCAATTTAAAAAAATTAAACCGATGCTCATGCAAACACATACTCTTCCTGGCTGCCCTTTTCGGTGGTGCCTCTGATGGGACATAAACATCAAACCTTGGAAGTGCTAACTCCTTTATGCTGTTAATCTTGGTAGTGGCAAAGCAGTTGGGTTTGTAGCTTAGTAATAACAGCTGCCATTATGCATGCTTCTCTGTGGTAGCCTCTGTCTGAACATTATCTCTCTTTTTCAGAACAGCCAGGCAAGGTCATTGTTATTATTCCTGTTTTACAGATGAACTGCTGAGACTCAAAGAATATGAGTCAGTTTTCTAGTCAGGTGCTGAGCTCCATAGTCAGCGCTTAGTCTTTCTTTCCATGGGGCACCCTGCCTCTCTTAGCACTTGGCGTGGTCAGGATGACATGCGGGATTTCTAGTAGTGAGAACAGTGTGGCTTTTCAGATTCTCGTCTGTTCCTTTTGTCACTGTTGGGATGATCAGTTGGTCTACATGGCTTGTCTGTGTCTGTTGCTTTCCTCCTTTTTTCTCACATGGCAGTGTGAGAGTGAGGGAAGGAACAGGTACGTTCCTTCCAGAACTGCATGTGCCCACGTGGGTCTGTGTGTCTGAGAGAGAGAAGGAAGAAAGGAGGAAGGAAGGAAGGCGGTTGAGGCCATAAAAGTTACACAGCAGTAATGCATTCTCAACAAGCTCAGGATGGAGATTAACAGTTCAAGAATCTGTGGTGACTAGTTAAATGGACAATTTTAAAAAGTTACAGAAGAGATCTGTAACCAAAAGAAATTACCTCTAGTAGCGTCAGCCTGTGTGGATAGTGACAGGCGGGCTGGAGAACAGAGGGAGAGGCAGCTTGGGGAGAGGGTGCAGTGGGACTCAGAGGACCTTCAAAGCTCTGCTTGGAGGAAAGGGGCTACAGAAGCGCCTAGGTGGGATGGTGTGACACCAACAGAGGAGCTGGAACAGCCTGGCCGTATAGGCATTTTTTGCTTCCCATCTTCATCAGAGAGTGGCCCTCAAAACCAGAAAGGGTAGAACAGTCCTTATGGAGAGGGCGTTAGAGCCCGAGCTATGAATCACTTGGAAAAACCACTCAGCTCTTCTAGGTGCATAAACCTGCATCCCAAATAACAGTAAGATTTTTACCCATGGTCTCAGGGTCACTTCATGATCTTGTGAGAAATTACTAGAAAAATGGAGATGGACAAATGCCCTAATTAAGGAGGAACATTAGTTTCTAGAAGCTAAGACCTAAAGTAAACTTGATGTCAGTTCCTGGCAAAGCTGTAAGATAAATGACCAATTAGAGATGTCATATGTGCTTAGGAAAGAATGTGGCGGTCACCAGGAATCAACGTGGGTACCATTAATAAACTTCACCCAGACTCATTTCCTTTCAGTGCTGCTTTCTTTTATTTTTGGAGGGGAGAAATACTAGATCATTAGATACACAGAATAATAGAATCTCACGTTTGAAGGTGGACCCTCATGTAGTTCAAATAATGCTCACAAATTACCATTCTTGGCAGATCTTGATTTCAACAAAGTATTTGTGATCATGTCTTATAACCTTATAAGAAGAAAGTGGAAAACTAGGTAGATGCTACTGTTATGTAGATTCTTGTATTTTGAAAACTAAGCAAATAGTTTGTTAATTAATGACTGACATGGTGTCCTCATGGGGAAATGCTCAGGTAGGCGCTGTCACTGGCTTTATTTTTCATTTGGAAAAACCCCAAACTCAACAACAACAACAACAACAACAAAAATGGAAAAAGGATACTCATCTTTCAGATTCGTAGATGAGATATAGCTGGGAGGAATAGCTGATAGCAAAGTGAAAGGACTAAACATTCAAAATATTTTGTTAGCTTGTAGTTACGCTGCTATTATTGTTAACATAACAAGGCAAAATTTAAGATTTGTAATTATCAAGTTCTGAATTTATTACAAAAGTCAGTTCAGCAACATGAGGTAGGGGAAATATATTTTAAGGTAGTTAATGGGAATACTGGAGTTTTAGTTAATTGAATATTGTGAATAAAATACACACAAATAAAAAACAAAAGAAATAAACAACTGAGCAATAAGAAAAATAGGACTAAAAATATTTTATATGGTGTTTTATAAGTATAATATCCGTATGTTAAGTTCTATCTTTGTGATTCATTCCGACATCGTAAGCATAAAAATAGTTGGTTCCGGGTGGCATTTTAAGGCCATTAGAAAATTGGCATAGTTTCTAGAGCATATTGATTAGAATGGTGTGTGCAGTACCTGGATATCATGTCCTAAGACATCAAGGGAGGAACTGGGAATGTTTACTCAATAGAAGACTAGAGAAAGACATGGTAGCTGCCTTCAAATCTGAAGGGCTTTTTTAAACAGGATAGTAAATCTGTCTCGATTCCTAGGGATGAACAAGAAGCAAAGAACTGAAGAAGGTACAAGAAAGCAAATTCAGCTCAATACTAGGGAAATTAACAAGTGGGACTGACTAATGGTGGAATGGGAGTCCTTAGGAAGAAATAGCCATCACTTTAGTATTGGAGCTCACGTTGCATCTACTCATGTGTATTCTTTAAGGCTCATTTTCAATGTTTCCTCCATCTGAAGTCTCTTTCCTTCTGCAGAATGTTTGCTTTCTCATTTGTCTTTGAACCCTCAGCACCATACACAATAACTGTATACAGTGGATGCTTAATAAATGTTGAATGAAGGAATGGAGCTGGACAGTGGGCTGTCTTGGATTCTCAGATAACAAGGCAGCCAACAGCTGAACTAAGAATAATCCATTGTATTCCATTCGTTATGCTATTTGTTCATTGCTGCCCTGAGGAGCTAACTTTAGGAGAAAATTTGTTCTAAGCTATGTGAGAGCAAAAGATTTTGTAGCTGATTATACCTAGAAAAGCATTTTCTTTTTCTTGTAATTTGAATTTTTTTTTTTTTTTTTAATGAGACCGTGTCTTGCTCTGTCACTGTGGCTAGAGTGCAGTGGCATCAGGATAGCTCACTGCAACCTCAAACTTCTGATCTCAAGCCATCCTCCTACCTCATCCTCCCAAGTAGCTGAGACTACAGGTGTGCACCACCACACCCAGCTATTTTTTTTATTTTTAGTAGAGACAGGGTCTGGCTTTTGCTCAGGCTGGTCTTGAACTCCTGACCTTAAACAATCCTCCCACCTTGGCCTCTTAGAGTGCTGGATTATGGTCATGAGCCACCATGCCCGGCCTGTAATTTGAATTTTTAATCATAGATATTGCTTGCTTTTAGGCAAAATAGCTTGGTTCACTGGAGAGTATTTTGAAATTTTTAGAATCATTACTAAGCTGTTATCTCTTGAGGATTTTTAGTCAAGAGTGAAGAAAATAATTATTTTCAAAGTTGGAAGTTTTAGAAAAAGAAATAAAATAAATGAAAATGATAACTATCAAACAAGTATGTCAAAAAAGACAAGTTGCCTTTTTTTCCAGTAGCTGTAGATCTTGAGATATAGTAGGTTGAATGTCACTGAATAATATCCCCCTCTGTTATTGTGTTCATTTTAGGCTGATTCAAAAGTCATTGAGAAATGGATGGATGGTGTGAAAGACTTCTTAATGAAAGAGCAGGCTGCCCAGGGAGACGCCACAGGTCTGCAGAGGCAGCTAGACCAGTGCTCTGTGAGTTCTGCTGTAATAAATAACATATTCTTCTCTCTTTTTTGTTATTTGCTGCTATTATTAAAATTGTAAGAGTATGACATGGACTTAAACCTAGATAAAATATCTTTTGTCTTTTTATGACTTTATAGCTAATAAAAGAATGACAGATTATTCGTATTTTTATTTTTGGCTATGGTTATAGAATTTTGCTTGGAGAGAACAAGAGCAATTTTAGTTCATTAGGAGCCAATTTTATATTGCTTTTCTTGTGCCACATGGTGAAGATTTAAGAAATACATATTTAACAAATGAAATTTGCTAATAATACTGCATGTAATTTATATTTGGCGAAATCATCCGGCATCTCTAAATTAATTAAAAGACTATTCCCTACTGAGAGTCAAGTATTTCCAATCTAATTTGGCAGATGGCAATATGAAGCACCCAGGTGAATTGAATTTCTTAAGGCACAATATATCTGAAGTAGTTAAAAGTCCTGATTCTTGAGCCATCTGCGTTTACAATATTTGCAGGAATGCAAGCAGACAAACTATAATTATGGCATCCACTTATATAGGAATGAACTCAACATGGGCATATTTTGTGTGTTCAGGCATTTGTTAATGAAATAGAAACAGTTGAATCGTCTCTGAAAAACATGAAAGAAATAGAAACTAACCTTCAAAGCTGTCCAGTTGCTGGAATCAAAACTTGGGTGCAGACAAGACTAGTTGACTACCAAACCCAATTGGAGAAGTTTAGCAAGGAGGTGAGTTTTTCAATTTTTCTCTCTGTGGTTTTCAGGACGTGAAGACAGTGGCATCTCTTGACTGACTAAAGGGATTTTATAACCCATGCAGTTTGAAAAACAGTGGTCTAATACCTACAACATGGGTGGCAAATTGGGCCAAGAATGGCATCATTTTTTAAAAATTAAGGGATGATACTAATTGTCCAATTTGGCCTGGGACTGACTTCTTCTTCTTGTCTTAAATCCAGCTTAACACACGCATTTATGTTAGTTGCTTTACCTCTAAAACATTTGAGTATGTGACCCAATAGTTAAAGCAATTAATCGTTTATTTATTCAGCAAATATTTATTAATCAGCTGCCATATGTCGGGCATCGTTCTAGGCACTGGATGCCCAGCATTGAACAAGGAACAACAAATTCCCCTTTGGGAGCGTGCGTTATAGTGAGGCAGATGGAAAATGAATAATAATATTATGTAGGAGTAGCAATGAGTTGGGGTTAGGTGAGTTATTTCAAAGAGGGTGGTCAGGGAAGGGCTTTTTGAAGCAGGGACACTTGAATAGAGAATTGAGTAAAGTAGAGGAAGCCATGTTGTGCGGTTCAGGTAAGAACATCCATGCATGGTGAAGAGCAAGGGTTAAATCTCAGTGGTCGGAATGAGCTTGCTGTGTTCAATAAGGAATGAGGGCAGTATAGCTGGAATGGAACAGGTAGGAGTTAGTGGGCTGCAGAACGGGAATATTTGAGGTCAGAAGGTAGACAGAGGATGGATTAGATATGGGCTTGGAGGTAAGGTTTTGGATTTTATTTCAGGTGTGATATGGCACAGAAAGCAATTTGAGAGTTTTGAGCAGGGGAGTGACATGTGATAGAGATCTTTTCAGATCACTCTGGCTTTCCTGTGGATAATTTGCTCTGGGATGGCAAGAATGAAAACCAGAAGAGTACTTAGGAGGTCATTGAAGTCTTAGACAGAGAGGATGGCCCCTGGCACTCAGGAGGTAGTGATAGAGGTCATGGGAAATACTAGGTTTGGACTATATTTTGCAAATAGGGGACCCAAGTGAAGAATTGGATGTGTGATAGAAGAAAAGTGAATGATTAAGGACAGCTTGGGATTTTTGCAAATCTTCCACTTTGTTTGAATCGTGGTGCTATTAACAGAATAATGAAGACTCAAGGGGAGAAGCTTTTGTGGGTGCAGATGAAATGGTGATGTCCATTCTGGAGGTGTTAAATGTGAGATGCTAGATGCTAAGAAGGAAAGATCAGTAAGAAGAGAGACACGTGGGGGAAGGTGGGGTCTCAGAGGCCAGGTGGAGAAAGCTCTTCACCATGCCCAATGCTGAGGACTGCCAAGGCCAATCAGAACTGAAAATCAAGCTTAAAATTTGCTAAGGTGACAAGATGGAGGCTTTTCTTGAGGTTGAGAACAGTGGGTTCCATGGAGTGGTGGGGAAGAAAGTCATAATGGAGAACGTCGAGGAGATAATGGGGAGTGAGGAACCCAGATGAGTAGAACCAACTTCGGGATATTTCTCTATTTAGGGGAAAAGAGAAGAGGGGTGGGTGCCGGAGATGGGGATCCCAAAAGGTGTTTTTGCTATTTGTAATAATGAGAGATATTATGGGATGTTTGCATGCCGAAGAGGAGGACCTCACTTAGAGAAAGAAAGTAATGGTGCAGGAGAGATTGAGATAAGAGAATTTCTCAGGCGAAGTCCATGATCATGCGACGGGATGAAGTGAACCGTATAGGGACAGCAGGACAGGGAGGTGGTTCTCTTCTGATTGCTTTCATTTTGTCAGTGAAATAACAGTGATGTTCTATATAGTTGAAGTGACTGACAAAGGGACGAAAAATAGAGGAGAAAATGTGAAATACAGGTGCCCTGTACACAGTCCTATGCATGGTACAGGTCTCTTAATACAGTGCTTTTGGCTGATATTTATTTAGGAAAAATTTATATTTCCATAACTGAATATTTTGTTTTTGTTGTTTTATCCTGACATCATTATTTTTAACATGTTCAAACATAAAGAAAAGTTGAAATAATGGCACAAGGAACACCCGTCTACCTCTTCAGAGATTTGCTAATGTTTTACCATGTTTGCTTTCTCTCCCTCTACCCCTCTTTTTACACACACACACACACACACATCCATATACTCTTTTTTTGGGGGGGGGAGCTAGAAACGTACTTTTGACAGTAAGTTGAAAACATCATGATGCTTCACCCCTAAATACTCCAGCATGCTTCTCCCATGAATAAGGACATTCTTCTACAAAACCACAGTACCATTATCACACTTAAGAAACTAATAATTTTATACTATCATTTAATACCCTAGCCAAATTCAAATTTTTCTAGATGTGCTATAATCTGATGGTATGTGCCTGAAGGAACTGGGATTTTTGAGGAAGTAAAGAGGGAAAATGGTTTGGAAGTGGCTTGGAGGAGCTAGGATGGTGATAAATAGAAGTCTGTCTCTGTGTCCGTCTGTCTGTCTATGTCCGTCTGTCTACCCATCCGTCCATCCACATACAAGTGACAACAAAGAATTTATTGTGAATTATTATTGATTCAACCTATGGGAACAAATATATAGAACATTTTTAAGTGTCTTCAACAAGGAGATAAGCTCATATTGTGTGAGTAATTATCTAGAGCCAGGTCCAGACTCTTGTACTTCATTGACTAGTAAAAATATTGAAGTGGTTTTGGATAAACATAGTGTCACTAAATTTTTATTTTGCTAAAAAAGAATAGGCATATAAAACAAATCAGGATAATTAATTATAATTTTGAGGATTTTAAAAAAAATTCATAACAGTGTCTTTATTTTTCTCATTTTTCTGTGGATTCATGAAAATTATATAACTGACTACTGTTGCTGGCACTGGCTCCTTGGGTACATGTGGGGCAGTGGAGGAAAAGCTCCTGTTTCGTCCCTGTCTATTTTTGTGACTGGGGTCCTGTCTGGAGGGAGGGAGGAAAGTTGCTAACTCTTGCTTCACCCTCGAGCTTGTGAGAACCATCCTTTTCCTGTGCTGGCCTTTGGTTACTGTCAGCTTAGACGCCCAGCGAGCCCTGGTGAGGTGGCCTCTGCTGTGACATCTAATTTGAGCAGGAGGCTGGATGTGTCAAGGGAGGGTTGGACTGTGACTGCAGAATGGTATCTTCTCTCATAGTAAAAGTCAGCCTGTGGTTGTGCTGAGGAGCTCTCTGCAGATACTTCTAGACTTCTCTGAAGTTTTTAACTAACTTACTAAATTGGAATCTGATAAATATCTATTTTCTAATGTAACTGTTTTTGTGTGTCTACATGGAATATACAAATATAGTAGATTATCAAAACCAAAATTTTGTAGAGCAGATGTTTTACGTGAACATCTTTAATAGCAACCTCTCCCTGTTTGCTTTTTAGAAGTGGAATCGTAATGGGGAATTCTGTTTAAAAGAAGAAAATGGACATTTTGGTTGCTATCAGGGATTTTTTGGCTCTCTTTTTCATAATAAACAGTGGTACAGTAAATTTACTTAATATACATATGCCTTTATTGCTTTAGTCTAGATTCCTACTTCTGGGATTACTATCAACAGTTATGCATTTTCAAAATTATAATAGATATTTCCAGATTAGATTGATATCCAAAATGTGGTCTAGAATCCCAGTTATAATACTGTTCTTATTATTGCTTATAAGCCACAGTATCAGCACAAAATGTGTAAAAGGTTTTATCTGACTTTGTGGAAAGTTATCACTGTGTCTTTAAATATTAAAAACTAGAACTTGACATTGAACATGTTAACATTTATTTATTTGGGGGAATGGCTTTTCCTTTCTAGATTGCTATTCAAAAAAGTAGGTTGTCTGAAAGTCAGGAAAAAGCAGTGAACCTGAAGAAAGACTTGGCGGAGATGCAGGAGTGGATGACACAGGCTGAGGAAGAGTACCTGGAGAGGGATTTTGAGTACAAGTCTCCAGAAGAGCTTGAGAGTGCTGTGGAAGAAATGAAGGTGAGGCTGGGACGGCCGGTGCCACCAGGCTTCACACCTCCCTCCCTCCCTCTCAAACCACCCGTCAATCATCTGTCTAGCTGTAAAGCACCATATGTACATAGCGCCTTTCACAGCAGGATTTCAAATTAAAAAAAAAAAAAAGGCGGCGGCTGCTAGGATTTTAGTGGGGAAAGGAAATTAAGAGTTCACTTGTTCCGCTTGGCCAGTGAGTCGAGTCCATGAAGGCCCTTGTGACAATCTCTTAGGGTAAAACTTTGGGAAGCCACAGATAATGACTTAAAAACCTCTGGTAATAGGTGTAAGGAAGAATTGATGATAATTTTTTTATTGGGGTAGATACATATCACATAAAATTTGGCCATTTTAACAGTTTTTAAGTGCACAATTCAGTGACATTAACTACATTCAGAATGTTTTGCAGCCATCACCACTATCTATTTCCAAAATTTTTCAGGAAGAATTATTTTTTTGTAAGGAGCAAAAAAGACTTCCTGAGTTGGTTGGGGCTTATCTGTATTTTACCAGGTGGTAAAATACATCCATATGGGGCCCATATGGATACGAAAATTTTGTTAGAGCAGGTAAGAGTAGCAGTAGAAACACATCAAGGACTGTCATATCAGTTGGATTTACTGGATATATTTCCTATAAGCTTATATTTATGTGTCAATAGTCTTGAACACTCTCTTTTTTATATATAGTAAAAGAACTGGGCATCATTCCCAAATTTCTAACACTGCTTCAGCTGTCCTTGAGCGTTCAAACCAAAGGAGGTCATGTCTGAAAGGCTGTTTTTTTCCTATAAGCATAAACAACACAGTGAATGTTTTATCCCAAAGTTAACTTGCCTGAAAGTGTAACTAAAGCAAAAATCTCTGTGCAAATTTTTTATTTTTTTAAAAGGGGTCATATGACATTCATGCATTATTATATATAAGTCAAAGTAAATATCACAGGAGACCTTTGTTGAAGTTGTATTTTCACTGAAACATCTTTTATAGTGTAACTCTTTTTGAAAGATTTTAAAAATATTCAATATTAAGGTATTTTAAAGGTAGCCTACCATGTTAAGAATAATCTTATCTCATTTATTCTGTTCCTTTACACTACTAACATTGTGGTTCTGTGGTTTTCTAAAGTTATTGTAGATGAGAGTTTAGAAAAATGAGATTAAAATCCTTGATTGGGCCATTCTGTTTATTTTTATTCTTTCAAACAGTCATTATAAATTTAAAAAGCACTGCACTTAATTATTTTATCCCAGCTTAGGGAAGTTGAAGGCCATTAAGCAATAGAAAAAGCTGAAATGGAAACTAAAAGGCTGTTTTAAGTTGTTTTTCCTGAATGTGAGATTTTTTATCTTGAGGAGTCAGGGAGACAGCTATTTCTGGATCAGATTGTCCCAGTGTAACTTTATCATCTTTGAAATGCTGTTAATTATCAGAAGGATACATGTACCTGTGTTCTAGGAGAAAAAAACACGTTTAAATCATTTGGGGAACTTTTTCGAGGATACCTCTACCATGGCGCATATCAATTTTTGTGAAAATTAATTTATTTCATTCTAATATGCTTAGATCTCCAGTGATCAATTAAAATTAATTCACTTAGATTCTTATCTTGGACCCAGAATTTGAAACTATTTCATATCAGTAAACATAATTTAGGATAACTTAGATGTTAATATTGCTGTTATGAAATGAAAATGTTTGTGGGTGCTGTGTACGCTGCGATGCGTGAGTAAAATGTTACAGTTCGCAACCTTATTTCAAAAACACTCACTGCAGTGATTACCTACATAATGTTCCAAACTGGCAGTTAGAATCATCTAGATGTTTTAATTTTAGTTTAGTTATTTAAAAAAAGACAGAAAGAAATTGGTTATTTATTGCAAAAGGGAGACATTTTTCAAGTTCGTCCTTTCTTGGAACAGAGGGCAAAGGAGGATGTGTTGCAGAAGGAGGTGAGGGTGAAGATTCTCAAAGACAACATCAAGTTATTAGCTGCCAAAGTGCCCTCTGGTGGCCAGGAGTTGACATCTGAGCTGAATGTCGTGCTGGAGAATTACCAACTTCTTTGCAATAGAATTCGAGGAAAGTGCCACACGTTAGAGGTATGTTATTTATTTATTTTTTTTTCAGTGATGCCTTTCTGAGATCCAAGCTCTGTAATGTACTGACCATTTCTAAATCTTGGAAAAAACTTTGTTTTCTTTCCAGTACTGGATCATAAAGAAAAAATAATTCGTGGGGAATAGAGTGATAAAAATGAAACATGGGCTTAAAAAAAAAGGAGACTAAGATTTGTCCCCAGTTATTGGAAATTTCTTGGGAAAGTCTTTTAATATCTTCGGACTTTACTTTTTTAATGTGTGCAATCGAGGTTTTCATGTTACAGATGATCTTTGGTGTCTGTTCCAGTCCAAAAATTTCTGAAGATATTATAAGCATCTTCTTTGTTTTGCCTGATTGAGTACACGGAAATGAATTGAAGTTTTTTTTTTTTTTTTTAACTTTTAAGTGGTGCGTACAGTTAGAGAGTCATCTGAAGGAAAAGTAGAACTTAAATATGCTGGTATTTTGCTTTGCCTTAGATAAAGTACCTATTTTTCTCTCTGGACATTAGATTTAAGATGTAGATGATTCTATGAGGGTTTTTTTTTTTTTTAAAATAAAACTAATTTTTTGCTTGTTTATTTTTATGTTAGTATGACTTTTGTCATATCTTGTTGGAAGATTTAAGAAGCATTTCAATGTATAACAATTTAATTTAAATTCATTTCAGCTTACAACAAATTATTATATTGTGGGAAATCCTGAAATGGTAAAAAATGACAGCTGCCATATTTAACCTAAATTCACTCATTACTTGCTTGTTCTGAATCAATTTTGTGCTAAGATAAATATGTATAATTGAGACTAGTTAGTAAGGAAGCTATTTGAATAGGAATGAGTCTGCTTCTTGGGAGTGATTTTCTGTGAGTTATCTTTTCTTTCACATAAGAAATGAGGTTGTGCTTGCATCCGAGCAGAATTTTGGTCTGCTTTTTGCTTGTAGAAATGTAGGGACTAGAAACCTCTTTTCCCTTTTGCTCTCAGCCAAAGGGAAACTTATGGCTGATGGTTTAAATCTAACTTGTGGCTTGTTTTTATATGTCTGGTTAACTAAGAATGGTTTTTATATTTCTAAAAGGTTGTAAAACACACATGCGTGGGTGCACACACTCTCTCTCTCCCCAAAGAAAAATCTATGACAGAGACCAAATATGGCCCCTACAACCTAAAGTACTTCCTCTGGCCCTTTATAAAAACATTTGCTGCCCACTGTTCTGGTCAGCATGCCCCGCATGGAGCACAGACTAGAGTGTGCCTTCACTCGGTCAGTAGATCCCAAAGAGGACAAACTGAGGAGGCCCCAAGCTGAGTTCTTTCTCCTAAATTTACCACTCAAATAGATTCCTCTTATATGGAATATGGGAGTATAAATTTATAACTGTTTCCAGCCCTCCACTCCCCGATGGAAAATTTAGTGGTGAGGAATGGGTGATAGCAACTAACACAGTGGAAACAGTATAACTCCATTTGGGGTAAAATGTGGCTCACTTTCTTTCTTCTTCTTTTTTTTTTTCCCAAGACAGGGTCTTGCTCTATTGCCCAGGCTAGAGTGCAGTGGTGTCATCATAGCTCACTGTAACCTTGAATTCCTGGGCTCAGGGAGCCACAAACGGGGTCTCACTATGTTTCCCAGGCTGGTTTTGAACTCCTGGCCTCAAGCAATCCTCCCGCCTCAGCCTCCCAAAGTACTGGGATTATGAGCGTGAGCTGCTGAGCCTGGCGTGGCTGTCCTCTTAAATAGAGATGTCCTTTGCATTTGGGAAAAAGTTGGCTACACAGCAAACTCTTCACATCAGTTAGCTCTGAGTTGGAATTGGGTGGGGCCCATGAGATTTTAATTTCCTATGAAATTATTTAAAAATTTTACAGTTTAGTGATTTTTTTCCCCTTTTATTTAAAAAACAAACTAATAATGTTTCTCTCCTTTTTTCCCCTACTGATTATACAGTTTGATTTTTGACATTCAAGTCAGATCCTGGAATTTATTTGAATGGGAGAGTGAGGCAGCCTCTTGCCCAGTCTTCCTTGTCCCTCCCCCGCCAGTTGGTCTAATATGATTTATTGGTGAATTCAATTTTATATTTCGTTTATCTGAAAATCCAACTTCATCAGTTTCTAAATTCCCAGATATATTTACATCTAAATGAAATTATTGTTGATTAAAGAGAATGTGTGGCACTTGAGGTACGACATACGAAATGGCGTCCTGTCTAATTTAGCCTTTTTTCCTCTTTAGGAGGTCTGGTCTTGTTGGATTGAACTGCTTCACTATTTGGATCTTGAAACCACCTGGTTAAACACCTTGGAAGAGCGGATGAAGAGCACAGAGGTCCTGCCTGAGAAGGCGGATGCCGTCAACGAAGCCCTAGAGGTTGGACCCCGTGTTCTCGGTGGCGTTTCTTTTTGTTGCACGTGTATTAAAATGAGGAACCATAAAGCATAAAGTGATGCTTTATGTGGGCAAACTCACCTGCTTCCTCAGTAGTTTTCAGCTAACTTGTGTTTTCTTCTGTAGCCTGAAGCATCTGCACAGCCGTGTGTATTTAGAGTATCTGTGACCCACTGCGTCAGCCCCGTGAAATGGCAGTGGGTACATTTCAGGCACGGCACAGCACCCTAGTGGTTTTGCGGTTTATTTTACCAGTCTCTGGACGAGGCTCTGCCCCATGTTATTGGGACAGCTGCTCTCCTGCTTCCTCGCCGAGTTATTTTTACTCACTGAGCACAACAGTTTGCAGTGGCTTCTAGCCTGTCACCTTCAGATATTAAAAGTTAGAAGACAGGCTGAGGGGACAGTAGTTGAGACATGGGGTCCTGTCATAGGAGCCTGTCATCACGCCCAGAACTCAAGCTCCTTGAGGCCGAGAAACGTACCCGATTCTTCTGTTCATTGCTGTTCCTCAGTTCCCAGCACGGGTGTGCCACACGGCGGCTTAGTAACTGTTTCTTAACCGAATTGCAATGTAACGAGGGGTAGGTTTGCTTAAGAAAAGGGAGAAGGTAGATATGCTTTTAAAAATGCAGTGGCGCCGTGCGGGAATCGAGTGGACGACTGAGCGTCAGGAGTGAGTGGGGTGTGGCGCCTGCGTTCCAGGACACGGACGTTCCGCTGGAGAAAAGACGGCGCTTCTCAAATAAAGCAGAGTGAGAGATTGGGAAAAATGAAAACTAGGAAAAGCTCACTTTCTAAAAAATATTTTCCCAGTGTGAGAGTTCATGTACATTCTACAAATATGGAAAATAGAGAAAAGTAAAAAGCAAACTCTGATAAACACTTTTAAACGTTTTGTGTGTTTCTTCCTAATATTATTTTTTATGTGTATACACTGGATCAAAGGCCTGGGGGTCATAAAGGCTTTGGAGCCAAGATGGAATCTTAGCTCTTGACTGTGTGGGTAGCAAATTATTCAACCTCTCTGGCCATTAGTTTTCCCATCTATAAAATGGGAATGATATTTAGCCCATATGGTTAATTAGATTTTTACATATGTACAGTGTGTGTATAAAACAGTGCCTGTATTCTGTATATGTTGAAAAAAAAAGATAATTTTTACCTATTTTTAGTAATACAATTAATAACAGTTGAGATAATTTTGTTTGTATAGTACTCTTTTCTGCCTTCAAACATTGAATCCTATCATAAGCTTTTCTCTATATAATTAATAACTTTTGAAATTGTTTGTGTGGAATTATATCATCCTATATGATTCATACTGATTTCCCAATTTTGTGTGTTTATTAGTACCATGAGGAATATTTTGTGAATTAGTCATATAATTAATTTCTGGGCTTATTCCTTAGATTGATTTCTAGAAAATGGAATTACTTGTTTAAAAAAATGTACGTTTTTAGGATCCTGGATACGTTTTGCCTTAGTAAAGGCATTATTTTTTTCCCTGTCCCTGGAACAGTCTCTGGAATCTGTTTTGCGCCACCCAGCAGATAATCGCACCCAGATCCGGGAACTTGGTCAGACTCTGATTGACGGAGGGATTCTCGATGATATAATCAGCGAGAAACTGGAGGCTTTTAACAGCCGGTACGAAGACCTGAGTCATCTGGTAAGAATTGTGTGAGTGTTGATTGGGTATTTATGAGATGGAGCTGACCCTCAGCCCCGTATCATAGAGAGCATTAATGTTGGGAAGGCTTTAATGTTGGTTAAAGTTGGTAACATCTAAAGTTGGTCAATGTTGGTTAAAGTTGGCAACCAGCACTGACGGGGGCACTGACATGCCGGGGAGGGAATAAGAGACCTAACACTTATCAGTCAGGCAGAACTTGTTTAAAAAAAATTATCTTTGAGATTATTTTTACCTATGAACTATTTAGTTTCCATTAAGGATCACATTATAGCTGTATTTAAGAACAATAACTCATATTATCACAGTAAATATTAGGGCCATCATGATTTGACATAAGCTGTTATGAAAGCCTTAATCTCTTAGTTCATATGCAGGTTGTATCACAGCACGCATGTCCATATTGCTAATTAGAGAAAGGACACTGTTCCTTTATAGAAAGTTTGGGTGGGCATTCGATGCTTTCAAGCACATGTTAAATAATAACTGTTGTTGTTTAGATGAATAGCATCAGGCTTTTAATCCAAAAGTGCAGCAAATAGTGGTTCAACAGAACTTGTTTTAAAACTTGGGAAAAAAAGAGATTCAGGTGTTCGTTGATAGACATTCTTGTTAAATTTTATGTTCTTATTGACAGATATTGCTGATCCCTAAGAACACTCTGAATTTATAATAAATATCAAATTTTTATCCTCTGTTTAATTAATGTATTCTATAAGAAATCTTTACGTTTTTTAATTTTGTCATGTATAAAAAGAAGTAAAAATTAGTAATTTACCCACAAGGTGTGTAAGATCCTAGAAGGACATTTTCACTGTTACCATTAGTAGTTATTATTTATTTATAAGGAAGGCTAATGTCTTGAACTAGTGCTCTGTTAGACTTTTCTTAGTGGCCAGAACATACGTATTCAGCTATTTATGTTTGTGCTGAGCAACTGATGGTTCAATTTCTCCCCTGTGTAGGCAGAGAGCAAGCAGATTTCTTTGGAAAAGCAACTCCAGGTCCTGCGGGAAACTGATCACATGCTGCAAGTCCTACAGGAGAGCTTGGGGGAGCTGGACAAACAGCTCACCACGTACTTGACTGACAGGATAGACGCTTTCCAGGTTCCCCAGGAAGCTCAGGTACTGCTATAGATTTAAGGGCTTTTGAGTCAAAAAGAGAGCATAGGTACTCACTTCCTCTACTGCAAGAGAGCTTCTGCCATCCAAAACTGAGAGTTCATGGGAAAGATCGACCTTACTTATGGGCAGCACTTGGGTCTTGGAGTCTCTTGCTTTCTATGTAAGACCCTGGTAAATGACCAACATTTTTACATTGTAGTTTTCTTAGCTATGGAATTAGGGCAATTTGTTTTTAATAAGTAAATAGTAAACATTAGAAATGACAAATGCAAGGGCTTTAGCATGTGCATAGCACACAGTAGTCTTACAGTGCAGCAGCCTGTATTATTATTAGACCACAAACTTACTAGAGCTTGTATGGGGGCAAGGAATACAATTGTGAAATACAATATTATGTATTGCATAACTGTGTGGAACTTCTGTATTGTTTCTTTTGATACTTTTTAAACGAGGACATCCTCTCCCCTTTCCAATCTCTTCTATAGAAAATCCAGGCAGAGATCTCAGCCCATGAACTAACCCTAGAGGAGCTGAGAAGAAATATGCGTTCTCAGCTCCCGCCCTCCCCAGACGGCAGGACTGCTCGAGGAGGAAGTCAGATGGATGTGCTACAGGTAAAGAGGGCGAGGAGCGTCCTTTTGCTTTTCAATATGTTGGGCATAAAAAGAAAAGGAGAAAGCGCTGATGACTCGGGTGCCTTTGGTATTCTTTATGATGGAAACCAAGGGAGAGGAGTGATATATTGAAGGCGCATTGCATCTCAGGGAGCAGAAACAAATTGTTGCGCGGGTGGAAAAAAATGTTCAATCTGATTTTTATGGTTGAGTTGAGAAGTGAAAGAATGAGCTGGATTTAGAAGTTAGCGTTATGTTGACTTTTTCTTTAACGCAGAGCCCCTGTCAGTACTGGTGTGGCTGATGCACAGGCAGGCTGAGTTCACATGGGATGCAGCATCGGACACTTAGTCCCTTGATGACCCAAGTGTCATTGAATTTCAGTCTGAACTTGTGATGAAGGGCATTTTGAGTTCTAGGTTCCTGATCTGTATTTTTCAAACAGGTGAGAAATTTAAAAAGTTTAAATTCCAGCGAGGCCAGCCAGCTTTGTCCAAATTTATTATCTGAATTTATTATCTCTGAGACACAGAGTGTCATATGATTCATGGCACTGGGCTGTGCAGTTCACTTAGGTGGTTGAGGAACCTCACTGAGGTCTTTTAGGATTTCCTTTTTCTTTTTTGGTCATGTTATTGAAAGTTTTTTTGGTGCTTTACTTTACAGCTTTTTAGCAGTATGTGTTATACTCATATCATTTGATGAGAGAGATTATCATTCTGATGTGAATTGTTTTCACTTCTGCAAACAGAGGAAACTTCGAGAGGTGTCCACAAAGTTCCAGCTTTTCCAGAAGCCCGCTAACTTTGAGCAGCGTATGCTTGACTGTAAGCGCGTGCTGGATGGCGTGAAGGCAGAGCTTCATGTTCTGGATGTGAAGGACGTAGACCCCGATGTCATACAGACCCACCTGGACAAGTGCATGGTGAGGCTGTTGGGCTGTTCACGTGTCCAGTGGGTTTTCCAGCAGCAGTTATGGCTTAGTCTAGCTCTTACAGACTTGGTTTGTTCATGATCTTTAGCCTAGATTGTGCTAAACAGAGGGATTGACAATGGAAAACATGTTGAAAAATAAGAAATGTGGTCTTTGCCCCCAAGGAAATTAGAAGGGATAAGAGAGAGTAAAATCAGTTATTACAGTGTAATGAGATAAAGGGAACTACAATAGATGTGTATATTACATGGCAAAAAAACAAAAGAAACGTATCTTAACCACAATGTGAAGTTACAGAAGGCTTCAGCAGAATGTGGCTAGTAAGCTAAGTTTTCAAGGATAAATTTGAGTTAGCTAGAAGAACCATACTTAGAATGGACAAAGAAAGTAAAATTTTAATTTTAATTTATAAAGTTTAAGCCTAAGATATGAAAGAAAAAGATTATACTTAGAATGGATGCCAGGAATATTGTAGCATAAAAAAATAATTTTCTAGGAAAATACAAGTTTAAATAGAAGTTTAAAGCTAAGATGGGAAAGAAGAAATGATATATTTAATATAAAGCCTTATTACTTTTTAGTCTTGAACTTTACAATTCAATTGAATAGAAATTTAAAAGTAATGTGGCTAAGAGGACACAATCTTAGAATTAGTGTTCTGCTGGAGAATCACGAAGAAACTTAAGATATGACTGGTTAAGACTAGAGAAGTCTGGGAAGAGTTCTTTGTGCTTTTCAAAAGTGCAGTCTCCACATGTCTGTTTCTTACATGGGTAGAAGAATGTACAGATAGGATATACTTTAATATATATGTGCATATATGTAAGCATTTATTTGCTTACTGTGATATAGTGGCAACCAAAGCAAACACTGTGCTTGACCTCATGGAACTTAGTTCAGTGGTGACAGTGTCCAATGAGAGGTTTTCAGGTTAAGATGATGGTGTATGGAGTCAAGAGAATAAAGCTTTTTGGTTTCAAAATAACTAGGATTAGGACCGTTCTGAATTTGACATACAGAACTCCAATTTCTTATAGTCATATACATCTTGATATATTGAATTATATATATATATATTTATTATGTAAGTGATGTATGCTCATTGTTGTAGACTTGGTACTGCAAAAGAAAAAAATGTTAATAATTCCAAATTCCAACAGCCAGCCTTGCCTTTTTCTAGCCATAGAATTGAGGATTTTTTTAAAATGTAATTTTAGACATGATAGACATTCAATTTTTAGCGCTAATGTTTTCCCATTTTATGTAGGAAAAATGTTTATGTTATCAAGTACTTTCACAAACATTTAAAGCACATGTCTAATTTTTTAAAAACAGGCATAAACTCTATCAGTGTATTTTCTTGTCTGATTAGAAAAAGTTACTGCAACTTTGATTTCATTTGACTTGATCTTTGAACCAAATCTGAAAAAGATAATGCCTTTGATCTCCATAGTTAGCTCTTAGCTGTCAATCTGTGTGAACTGTGTTCTGAAAGGATTCCAACTGGCACGTTTTCATTACAATGTGTAATTTGTCTTGTTGTTGTTTTAAAAGAAACTGTACAAAACTTTGAGTGAAGTCAAACTTGAAGTCGAAACTGTAATCAAAACAGGAAGGCACATTGTCCAGAAGCAGCAAACTGACAATCCTAAAGAGATGGATGAGCAGCTGACGTCCCTGAAGGTCCTGTACAACGACCTGGGTGCGCAGGTGAGGAGCACAGGCCACCGCCCACCTCTCCCTCTCTCCCATCTCTCTCTCTCTCTCTCAGTCATGTATTTTAAAATTTTACTTCTCAGAAAAATGCATGTTTGAAATTGATGGCATTCATACATGTTTTCAACTTATTGCAGTAATTTTTATTATATTTCTTTAAATGTATATGCTAATATTATAATGATTCATAGTTATATAGCAATTTATTTTTAATATTTAATCCAGTTTACTGTTTATACTTTCAATGGCTACTGACGTTCCGTAAGTTGTTCCAAGGAAACTCTACAAATAATAGTCCCTGTGTAAGCTTATGTTATTGGTCCTTGAACTTCTGAATCAAAGAGTCTACTGAGAAATGTGAAAATATCAGGGCTCTAGTAAATGATAAGTGATAGTAAGTTCACATTAATCTACTAGGATTTAAAATTCTCCCAAGAAACGTCTCTAATTTGGGCATTTTAGTGAATCCATGCAGGTGTTGTTGGGCCATTTATGGTGAGTGACTGGGTCCAGCAGGCTTAATGTCTTCTCTCGTTTAGAATCTTTGCCCTGAAACCAGCAGAACAAAAGAATATGTAAAAGTGAAACTTCCTTGGCAATATTGAATAACTGCTTTAGACAATGTTTTGGATCCTTCTTCAGTAATTAAATATTAACTACTTCTGGATGAAGTAAGGTTGAAATCTCTACATAAGCCCAGAGAAAAATAGATGAAATTTTGTTATCAATTTAAAATCAAATAAGAATGACCAATCCATACTTTTTCTAGGCAGTTTTGACCTCACTTCTGCAAGATTAGGTTGTTGGTGTGATACACCTTGATGGATTGTCTATCTGGAACACGGGTCTTAGGGCTCCTTTTTGATATTATATAGCTCAAGTTATTTGTTCAATATTATTATATTTATTCACTTACCAGGTATGTTTATGGATGGGAATGCTATTGCTTGTTTTTGCACTAATCCTCTTATTGTGACTATGATTTTTGCATTAATTTATTTTCTCATTTAAAGTCTCATTCAACTGAGACTGTGTGTCAGGAGTTATATAGGCAGTAGGGATACTGTCCATTGGAACTTAAGATTAGTGAAAGTGGAAAACACTTATCAAGGAGTCACACGAAGTAGTGTCAGATTATCAGTTTCAAGTGTTATGAAGGAACGTACATGGTGCTTTAAGATTATAGGTAACGGGAGATTTGGCTGTGTCTTGGGTTAAGAAAGCTTCCCTGGGGAGGTGATGCATAAGCTGATATCTGAAGGATGGAAGGAGTAACCTGCGTGAAACTAGAGGAAGAACTTATGCGACTGATGGAACAGCATGTGTAAAGGTCCGGTGGCAGGAGGCAGCATGGGATGTTTCTGTGGCTAGAGCAGAGGGCGCCAGTGTGAGGAACATGGTGTTGGGAAGATGACACCAGATTCTGCCAGTGTCGTACAGTTGTGTTAAAGATTTTAATCTCTGTCTCAAAAGCAACAGTCAGTTTTTGCGGAGTGTTTAGTAGGGAAATAACATGCTCAGATATGTTTATTAGAAGATCATTCGTTGCCATTTGGAGAATAAATTGGAGAGAGGCAGGAGTGGATGTGGGAGAACAGTTAGGAAGTCACTGTTGTACTCCTAGTGACAGATGATGCAGTGGAGCCACTTGAGCAGTGGAGATGGAATTGATGATTGATTTCAGACATATGTAGGAAGTGAAATCAATTGGACTTGGTGATGGATTAGATACAGGGGTGCAGGAGAGGGAGAGATCAAGGAAGACTCCTGGGTTTCTGCTTCATAATGTGGGTGGTGCCGTCATCGGGACGGGGTGCTGAAGGGAAAGGTGCTGGAAGGACATGCAGAAACCACAAGCATGCATTTGATATATCGGTATTTTAAGTGCCTTTGAGAATGTTAATTGGCGATGTCAGATACTCATGTGGCTATTCAGGCCTGGGGAATATGTCTGGGCTGCAAAGATGGATTTTATGAGTCATCTGCATAGAGGCAGTAATTAACGTTTGCAGGGATGACAGATTGCCTAGGGACAGGATATAGTGAAAAAGAAGAGGGCCCTTGACCAAGTCTCAGGAATTACATCATTTAGCAAGAAATTGGAAGAAGATGATCTTGCGAAGGAAACTGAAATAAGTAGCAAGAAGTGACAGGCACACCGGGGAAGCCAGGAGAAGATGCTATTTGAAGAATGAGTGTAGTCAGCTGTTTTGAATATTATTGGAAGTTAAATATGATGTCCACTTAAAAATGTCTGTTAGATCTGTTGCCATTGTGGTTATTATCGAAATTAGCAAAGGCAATTTCTGTGGAGTGATGTGGGTGGAAGCTAGAGCATCAGGGTGTGAGTTCTGTGTGGGAGGTGAGGACATGGAGACAGCACTGTAAGAGTGTGGTGTTGAGGGTCTTCAAGGGAAAGGTGGAGAGAGGAAAGTCGTTAGGGGAGCTGAGGCCAAAGAAGAGAATGTTTTGAGTGTGAGAGAATTCAGTGTTTGGTAGCTGGTGGGAATGATCTTGTTGAGAGGGAAATGGTTGAATATCCAAGAGGGAGGAGGGATCGATGGTTTCATAAAGGATTTACAACTGCGTAAGTCCTAATTCATACACAGTGCATCTTAAAATGTATTGATCAGACTGAGGAAAGTGTAAATTGTTTTGAGTTGGAATGTAAATTATTTTCTTCCTCTTTATGTACAAATCTTTGGTGGCATTAAGTTTTATGTTGATTGTGTAGCTGCCTGGCACGGCAAAGTCAGATAAGTATCATTTGAATATATAATACCCTCTAATACAATCCAAGTGTTTGTATCCTAAAGTCTGCATTGAGGTGCCATCAATTTAGAGCCATGAATTTTAATTAAACTCTGTGGAAAAAAAATTACACTTTTAAGAAGGAATTTAATAATAATCAATCTTCTAACTATGAAAGAGTGAAATTAAGCACAGGGGACAAGAAAAGAGAAATGTTATCTTATGTTACTTATTAACAAAATCTCGTCTTTATGTCATTTTATATCATCTAAGGAAATTTCATCTCATATATGACTTGTCACTCTCCTACTTAGATGTTATTGTGTGTACATGTATGCACATAAAATTAAGAATTTACGGATTGTGTTGTGATAGCCTTTAAAGTGTTATCTCAGCTGTACATTGTGAATGGTCGCTCTTGGTTTGAGAGCATCGTTACGTAATGCAGAGGGTCAGACTGGGCTCATTCTGGTGGCTCACTCCTGGTCTTAACCTTAGTCTCTGTGAGCTTCATTTTCCTTATTTTAAAGTAGGAAGAAGAGTGCCTGTCACAGAAGCTTTTGTGATAACTGCATAACATGTAAGCTTCCTTAACACAATGCAGAAGCTGTATTAAGAGCTTGGTAAATGTTAGTTCTGTTCATTTTGCCTTCTGTCAATAACAATAAGAACAAAATAATAATAAGGTTGAAGTTGCATAGTCATGTACTATATTTTAAGTTATTTGATAAATTTTCAAATATATAATTGGGAAAATAGTGCTATTCTCCCCTCAAATTGCTGTAATACAGCATGTATGTACTTTTTAAACAGAATCCTTCATGGAGAGAATTCTAAGATATCTTCTCTTCAAAATTATAGTGGATACTACTTACTGATTTCTGAACTTTGTTCCAGTGACTGGGACAAGACCTACGTATGTCTGCTCCTCTCAGTTTCTGCCCATAACAATCTTCTGAGGGTTATTGCTGTACCAATGTCACTTAGGAAGTAAGTTGTGGAGCTAAGGTTAAAACCCAGGGCTGACGCTTCGCCACTATAGTGGGTTGTCTCCTTGCAGACACCCAAGTTTGGAGTGATTTAAGGTACTAGAGTAAAGGGGATATATGGGGGTTAAGTATGAATCAGTTTGGATTCTGATTTCTTCCTATTTATGTTCGTTTCTATCCGAATCTCAACCTCTCTCTCCCTGCCTGTCTCTTTTTCAGGTGACAGAAGGAAAACAGGATCTGGAAAGAGCATCACAGTTGGCCCGGAAAATGAAGAAAGAGGCTGCTTCTCTCTCGGAATGGCTTTCAGTTACTGAAACTGAATTGGTGCAGAAGTCCACTTCAGAAGGTCTGCTTGGTGACCTGGATACCGAAATTTCCTGGGCTAAAGTAAGTTGCAGTTCAGATGAATCACTGATATTATGCTAGTGTCACCTGTGGCATTGGTTCAGAGCAATCTTGGCGGATACTGTTTCCCTCCATTTCATATTAAACGTAGCCTGTTATTTTTTCCCATTATTTTTTCCTCTTCTCTGTCCTAAGAAGAATATTTCTAAAACAACCATTTTGATAATATGTTTCTATCTTGATTCCAAAACCGTTAAACTCATATGGATCCTCAAGGCCTTCGTAGTCATTATGCTTATGTGGTACTTGGAAACATTATAATTAACCACTTCCAAAATTGGTGGCATCTTTGAGTATTCAAAAGTATATACAAAGTATTGTGCTGAATTTAATTCTTCTTTAATAACTTTTTCTTTTTTACCAATAACTAATCTTTCTATTGCAAATGACCAGATGTAAAGAACATAGGAACAGAATAAGAAAAGTCAATACAAGAGTTTTCTTTTCTTTTTTTCCTTTTTTTCCTTTTTTTTTTTGTGTTTGAGACTGGGTCTCACTCTGTTGCCTGGGCTAGGGTACTGAGGCATCATCATAGCTCACTGCAACCTCAGACTCCAGGGCTCAAGCGATCCTCCTGCCTCAGCCTCCCGAGTGTCTGAGACTACAGGTGTGCACTATCATACCTGGCTAATTTTTCTATTTTTTCTGTTGAGACTGAGTCTTGCTCTTGCTCAGGCTGATCTCAAGCAATCCTCTTGCCTTGGCCTCCCAAAACGCTATGATTACAAGCATGAGCCACCTTGCCTGGCCTAAGAGTTAGCCTTTAGCCCTATAGTTGTTTTGAAATTACAGAGATTACAGAGTTGATCTGCCAGTTTTCTCTTCTGAGGTAGAAAAGGAAGTGGATGGAACACGGAGCACTTCTTTTACCAAGGCAATTCTGTTTTCCTAAATTTATTTCCTAAGAAAGATGCAAGTGTGTAGAGAGAAGTGTTGAAAAGAATTGATCAATACTGTGACAGACATTTATATAAAGCTGCGAGTATCAGTTTTGACATCTTTTACAGATGTTTGCTGTGGGCCTCTAAGAGAAGGTGCTTAGAAGTCGTGGGGTGACACGACTCCTGCCTACTTTGCACCCTCTGCGGAGATGACAGCTGAGAGAAAGCTGAGATATTAGGTCCTGGAGAGAACATTCTCAGTTTAGAAAATAGCTCATGAAAAGTGTGATCATGCCATTGAGCTGTGTGAATGAAAAGAAGTTGAAGAAAAGGGTGTTTGAGGGAAATGAAGAACGTTGCAAGTCACTAGTATATTGTAGGTGAATGCAAAACAAAGGCACCAAACTTCATTTTTGTTAAAGTTAAGTTTTGCAAGAAAATATTCTCTTTTTGTACAGCACACTGTGGAAACCATTATTTTCTTATTAGTAAGGTAGGTCATATAAGCTAATTGAATGAAATTCACATATTGCAATACAAAGAAAGACGGGAGCAAAAATCACCTATAATCAAAGAATAGCCAGTCATTTTTTTCCATGCCTGCGTGGATGTGCACAGGCACGAGCATATATTTAAAAAATAATTATGTTGTATCTAGTGTTTCAGGGCCTCCTTTAAAAAAAACTTTAACGTTTTCCTTTACCTATACGTGTTTTTGTATAGCATATTAGAGATATGCATAGTATTTCATTCTTATTTTATTTTTTATCGTCTCATTCCTCAATTCATGTCCATTTAAATTATTACCTATTTTTCACTATCGTATATAATACTATGATGAATATACTTGTAACTAAATCATAGCGTACATCATAGTTATTTCCTGAGATAAATTCTTAGCCCTAAAATTATTTGGTCAAATGATGTATCCATTTTAAAGGATATGTCTGTCCTTCAGAAATCTTGTACTCAGCCATCTGCGAATGAGAATTTCTACTTACTTGTTTTAACTGCACCTTTGAGAACAGTAGGCAGACTCCATATTTTCGTTATTTAATTGGAATATTTTCCATAAATTTATAAGTCCTCTGTAGCTCTTTTCAAAAATTTGCTTTTTCCTGTAATTCTGACCATTTTTCTGTCATCAACTTTGTCTTTTAATTTAGAGCTCTTTATCTATTCTGCTTATTAATACTTAGTGTTTTGTGTATGATTACAAAAGAATTTTTTTTGCCACTGTAGTTTCTTTTCTGTTTTTAGTTTAGTTTTTTTTTTTTAAACCACTGTTATTTGCTTTTTAAGAAACAAAATCCATTTTTTTCTTCATTATTTCTGCCTTTAGTGCTTAGAAAGGCCAACTTTACTCCAAGGTTATGTAATTATTTATTTGTATTTTTTTCTAGCTCCTTTATTGTTTTATCTTCTTACCTTTAATGGTTTAATCCTTCTGAAATTTATATTGGTGTATTCCACGAGGAAGGGTTCTAACTTTTCCAAATAATTAACCAGTTATCTCCACACTATTTATTGAGTAATTAATCTTGTACTGATTTGACATGTTAAATTCATATTTTTTTCTATTTCAAAATATTAAGGGTGTACAAATGTTTTTGTTACATGGATACCTTTTATGATGCTTAAGTTGGGACTTTTAGTGTTTCCATCATCTGAATAGTGTTCATTGTTACCCGATGGATATGTTTTCACCCACCCTTTCCCCTCCCCTCCCCCATTTCTTGATTTCTAGTGACCTTTACATCTCTTTGTGCCCATGTGTGGCCATTGATTAGCTCCCCATTATTAGAGAGTACATGTGGTGTTTATTTTTGCATTTCTGAGATACTTCATTTAGGATAATGGTCTTCAGTTTCATCTAAGTTGCTGCAAAAGACATTATTTCATTCCTTTATATGGCTGAATAGTACTTCATGGTATATATATATATATATATATATATATATATATATATATATATATACACACACACCACATTTTCTTAATCCACTCACCAGATTCATGTATTCTTATTTGCCTGTTAGTTTTCCTTGTTTTCTGCTCCACTGATTGGGCCCTCTGAAATGTACCAGTTCTTTAACTGTTCATGTTTTATAATATATTTTAACTGTAGCTAATGGGTTCCCTGTCTTTATACTCCTTTTTTGGTATATACTCATATAAGAACTTTAGAATTATTATTCTAGAATTCTTAAGATAAATTCTGTTGGAAATTTTGATTTGAATTGCCTTAAATTTATAGATTTGTTTGGCAAAGAATTGACATCTTTGTTATATTAGGTCTTTTAGTAATACGTTGTGTCTCATTTTCCTCCAAATTCTTTCTCATTCCTGCGTAATGTTTTGATTCTTTTCTTCACAAACATTATATATATGCAAGGAAGTTTTGTCCAACATGCTTATTTTATTTTTATTGCTGTGCAAAAGTATGCTTTTCTCTCCTTACTAAATGCTTATGGTTGGTACATAGGTGGTATTGATTTTTGTATATTTGATTTTTAATCAGACATCTTTATGTATTCATAAATTCAATTGTTTTTCTCAGTTGAGTCTCATCATTTTTTAGGTAAAGGCTGAAAATAATGATAAGTGTGTCTCTTCTGGAGCAATACTCTCTTAAATTTCCATTTAATCTTATTTCATATTTGAAATAATGAAGGGGGTATACAAAAATTATGAATTCACAGCACATTCTCTTCATTAGAGTAAATCAAACAAAACATCAGTATGTAACAAAATCGCCATCTTTTCAACATTGTGTTTTTAGATTTAAGGAACATGCATATTTCACAACGTTTTAATGTAGTTGCACTTAAAGATGATGTAAAACTTTTCCAATGCAAAGCTTAAATAGCATTTTTCTTCCTGAACTTAAATAGAATTTTGATTCATAGCTTAACTATCATTTTTTAATGCATTACTTTTCTTTATTATAAAATCTATTAGCACAGTGTGCATACTATTTAAATTTAATTGCTTATAGTTAATTATTTCTTATATTTCTTAAAGACTATTCTATTCAATCAGTACATAACCACTGAAGGAGTGCAAAGAGTCTTAGCTGCAGAGAGCATGGCTGTGGGTATTCTTTATTTTTTTCCTCCTGCTGGAGAAGAACTTTTGAAAGAAATATTTACGTGGCTTCATAAATATACCAGTAATTGACATGGCCAAGTGAATATTTAAACCTTGACTCACTTGTCAATTTGCAATTTTATGCTTCCCAAATTGTGATTTAATGATGTTTAAATATAAACTTGAGCTCTTAGGAATGATTGGTTTCAATGTTGGTTTAAAAAGGTGCAATAGTTTTAAAAAGGTTCAACAACAACGGTAGCGGTTGGATAGATACCTGTATGTTGCTTTTTGATTGAGAGAACTTTGTAGTTTTAATTTTGGAACTTGGTACTCTTGTCTATAAATCTGTGACTATATTCTTTGCCTGATCAAACTTATGAATGTGTGAATCCAATTATCATCATACCATCCAGAGTATTATCTTTGCGTATTATAGGTGTAAGACCAAAGCTTAGACTTGGTAGGAATCCCATGATTTACTTAAGATGAAATGGTTTTTGTAATGTTTATACAACAGATTATATGTTAAGTCACCTAGCTCTAGGATGTAATCCTTGCAGGTAGATGTAGTCCATATCAATAGGTTTATGTGATAATCTAGGAGATAAATTTATTAGGAATTTCTTAGAACTGTGAATTCTGGGATCCTTCTGCTTTGCCAGCTTGTGTCAATAGTTACTGAAAATAAAATTGATTCTTTAGGATTGCGATGAAGATAATTAGTGTTTGTGTTTGTATTAAATAAATAGAATTTATGGTTAAGATAAATGAAACAATGCTTTTCCACCCCTGAGTTTTTTACCTTCATTATATTAGCTTAATTAAACATTTTAATTTTAATTACTTAAGAACTTTCACCATGTTAGTAAGTTTGGGAGTTTTGTAAACCTTTGCCATATTGTAAATTATCTAGGGAGCCATGGACTACTGTGTCTATGTGGAAGGAAAGTTTTTAAAAATTTAAAGTTGTATAAATTTTTACAATGTTACGAAAGATCAAGTGGGTTTTGGTATTTTTATTTTCTAGAATGTTCTGAAGGATCTGGAAAAGAGAAAAGCTGATTTAAACGCCATCACGGAGAGTAGTGCTGCCCTGCAGAACCTGATAGAGGGCAGCGAGTCTGTCTTGGAGGAGCGGCTCTGTGTCCTCAATGCTGGGTGGAGCCGCGTTCGCACTTGGACCGAGGATTGGTGCAATACCTTGATGGTACGTTTCCAGAAAAATTGTATGATGCGGTAGTGTCCTCGTCTCTAATTACTATAAAATGAATATAGCTTTGATCACATTTCAAATCCTGTTTTCTGTGTGTCACAGTCATGTTTTGCTTTTGAATTCATTTCATTAAACTACATTTTATTTTTTCTCTGAAAAGGCAATAACTAGAAAGAGTTCACAATGTTTCTACTAAAGAATAAAATATTCATGATATACATAGAAATATGTACCTCAACATTTTAGTAAATGTCTACCTTATTTGTTTCATGTTAATGATTCATATTGTATTTAATCTTCATACTATCATGAGCTATTTATATATATAACCTTTATAATGTTTAATCGTGGTGTGCTGGTTAAGAGCACGGTTTCTAGCATCTGATGGCCTGTGTAAAAACTTTGACTACTAGCTGGGTGACATCGGTCAAGTTGCTTAAACACTTTCTAAGACTCAGTTTTCTTATCTGTAAATGGGCATTATTGATAATTTCGACCTTATACAGTTTTTGTGATGATTTTGTGACTGAAAACATGTAGTACTCTTAAATAGCTGTATGTAAAACAACTTTTGATATTATTATGATTATGATAATCATTAAATACTATATGTATGTTAGTCTTTGGTTATACCACCACTCTGTGAATTATCTCATGAAAATATTGACCATTTAAATTTTATGGTGGTTTTCTATCCTTCTTATACTAACAATAAATATATGACAACCCTACCCTCCCTTGCCGTGGAGGGAATTGTCATTTATAATTTTTTTATTCTGATATACCTAAGATAGGACTTTTATCAAATTCATAGAATTACTAGGTAATGGATAGACAGAAAAAATAAATTATGGTGTGTTTGGGCATTTATTCAAATCAATCAGGATGTGTAGGGCAGTGAAGATCATGGGCTTAGGTCTTGATCTGTCATAGATTTACAACCACTGTCCATGACTTACTATCTGTATAACCTTAGCTAAATTACTTAGTAGTACTAGGCTTCAATAGCCATATATAAAAGATGGGAATAAAAATATATATCTAACAGAGATAAATTTTGGATATAATAATGAATATGAGATTCTTGGCATACAGAGTGAGTTGTTCAATATTTTATATATTCATTTTTGCTAACGCTAGCTTTATTTTACATTCTCATGACCCTTACTTTTGTATTCTTCAGTCTACCTTTCAAATTCTCCTTTCAAGCAATATCTTTCTAGTCCTGTTAGAACACTGGGTTTACCTGCTTGAGAGGGTAAATAAGTCCAGTGCATGTCAGTTCTTCCTACTTAGAATCCAGATCACTGTTGAAATTTTTTTCGTATCATTTATTATTTCACATTTTCTTCTTTCAACTATTTGTCCATATTATCGATTAATAATCTGTGTCCTTTTTTTTTTTTTTTTTTTTTTTGAGACAGAGTCTTACTCTGTTGCCCAGGCTAGAGTGAGTGCCGTGGCATCGCAACCTCAAACTCCTGGGCTCAAGCGATCCTTCTGCCTCAGCCTCCCGAGTAGCTGGGACTACAGGCATGCGCCACCATGCCTGGCTAATTTTTTCTATATTTATCTTTAGTTGGCCAATTAATTTCTTTCTATTTTTTATAGTAGAGACGAGGTCTCGCTCTTGCTCAGGCTGGTTTCGAACTCCTGACCTTGAGCGATCCACCCGTCTCGGCCTCCCAGAGTGCTAGGATTACAGGCGTGAGCTACCGCGCCCGGCCTAATCTGTGTCCTTTTTAAAACTTCTTTCTTCTAAGTTTTTCCTAGTTTCCTTTATCTTACAAAATATACTTCCTGAATATTAATTTCAT
>CAUYRT010090473.1:0-27394 GCA_963574885.1 Lepilemur ruficaudatus | reverse complement strand
TTCTGCCTCAGCCTCCTGAGTACCTGGGACTACAGTCATACACCACCATGCCCGCCTAATTTTTTCTATATATTTTTAGTTGGCCAATTAATTTCTTTCTATTTTTAGTAGAGACAGGGTCTCGCTCTTGCTCAGGCTGGTTTCGAACTCCTGACCTTGAGCGATCCACCCACCTCGGCCTCCCAGAGTGCTGGGATTGCAGACATGAGCCACCGCACCTGGCCGAGAATAACAAATTAGACAATCATTACATCCTTTTGGCCCTGCAAATAAGAAGCCTTCGGAGATAGACTCATAGTAGGGTTAGAGGAAGACCTAACAAAACCATACCCACCTCTCATTAAAGTCACTAATTGTCCCCGCCTAAGAAACAAACATCAAACTCCCAAAAGGCCAGATGTGTCTTCAATGTCTGAGCCAGGCATTTATTTCTGTTTGCCATCCAAATTGATTCTTTCTTTGATGTCCCTTTCTTTTGCATGTGCAGGTACAATATAACTTAATTTGAGGCATCATCAGTCTCGTTTTTAAAACCAACTCCAATAATACTGCCACAGTCTACAATTAGGCTTAGGCACTTAAAAGGGTTCTTACATTTCATTTGAAAATTGATGTCTGCAGTGCTCGTTCATAATCCCCTTTACAATCACTGGGCGTTTAAAAGGGTCGGATTGCTTTCTCATTGGGAGGAAAGGGTAAGCTGGCAGTGCTCTCATTTAGCCTGGGTGTGTGGTGAGGAAGAAAGGGGAAGGAGAAGTGAACTGGAGAACTAAAAGATAGACATATGCCATTTGCACAGTTTAGAGTCCTGTGAATCTGTCTGCTACATGCTTCTAACTCAGGGCAAAGGGGGGTGAGAGAAGTGGGCTGGTGAGAAAACAGAAAGTGCATTTTAAGCCAGGAAGAGTTCTGAAATTTTGTTTACACAGAGCAGTTGTGGAAGGATTAATAGTCACTGGAATGCTTGGGAGATGGACTTCCAAAGAAGGAAGGGGCGATGCGTTAATGCATTATTATAATAATGCCCCGCTCTAGAACTGCCCCTGTAGCAAGCAGTCTGAGAGCCACCGAGGAACCACACAGCACCAGGTCCACTTACAGCACGTCCTGCCTGCAATTGGTCCTCCAAATCCTGTGTAACGTGGGGCTGTGTCTAGGCTGGCCTTTGAAGAAAGCAAATGCTTAGGCCAGAGAGGACTCCATGCAGGATTTGGGGGTAGAGGCATTGTCCACAGGTCATTGAAGAGGCTGGCCCGAGAAACGGAGAAAACTAGGACCCTCTCCACTGATTCCATCTGCAGACCCAAAAGGATCTGAATTTTTCTCCTTTGTGTTGAGATAACAAATTCAAACAGCTTTAAAAAGAAATTTAAAAAAATATATATCTCTAGTACTTAAGAATCCATAAGCCCTCCAGTCATGGTGTGGAATACAACTTAATAACTGAAATCATTTCAGCAGGGCATCATTTAAAGAAATCTGCATGTTTATTAAGCAGCCACCTCTGATGTCCTCCCTAGCAGGACAGGTCTGATCTGGATGACTGCATCTTAATACCTTCCGTTCCTTTGCCTCACCTGTTTCCTTATGAGATTTAGAGCATAAAAACCTCCTAGAATGGAAAGGTCAAGAACAATTACTATGTGTACAGCTGAGAACTTCATTTTTCTCTTTTTCAGGAATCCTCTGCATTATCATTAATCAAGGCAAAGTTTGCAGCATTTTAGCTATGCAAAACTTTTATACGAGATCATTGGGTCCTTGATTTTTTCCTCTTTGTTCCTTTTCAGTTAAGTTAAAAAAATTTTTTTCCCTAAACACCTCCCACTTTAGGAAAAAATTTGACAACCCCTTATAAGCCTGCATACTTTGTGACAGATCTATGATTATATTTAAGCAGCCTTGTCAAGAGAGGCACACTCAAGCTTTTTTCCTGGCTCTGATTTTAAAATGTGCAGTGAACTCATTGATGTTCTAATGAGAGCTTTCTGCATCTCAGAAAAGAGAGGGAAATGGATGGGACTTATAGAAGGTGATGCTTATTAATAAATTAAAACAAAATAAATAAACACAGCAAGCTAAGTTATTCTACCAAAAGCCAGTCCAGACCTAACTCTCCAAGAAAACTAAAGCTGAGGGAACATAAATGGTCTAGTCGGGTAAAGGGATGCCATATGGAGAGCAGCCCTCCTGGGACCCAGAAGATACCAGGTTTTGTTCTGGTAGCCCTAGAACGCAGCTGTCAGTGGATGCAGCAGGAAAGCAGGTTTCCTCTAATGATAGAGAAGAGCTTTACAATTAGAGGTGTCTGTAAATGGAATAGACGGAAAAATCATGCGCTACCCGATGCCGGAAGTCTGCAAGCAGAGGCCAGGTGATCACCTGGCAAAGAGTCTGTGGGAAGTGTTTATCCTTTGGGCTAGAGGTGACACTAGATAACAGAAGGTCTAAAAGGACTTCCAACTTAAGAATCCATGATTCCATAGCTGTGGACAAGCAAGAACCCACTCGGGATTTCAGTTTCTTTATCTGAAAAACAAGGGCCTGGGCACAAAATAGGCCATCTTAGATCCTTCCCAGCCCAAGTTGGTATGAACTGTCACCTGGTAAACTTATGAGGCTGGAGGCAATGCTCAGGCGTCCCAGCTCACTGTCTGTCCTAGAAAAGGTCATTGAATGTTTTGGGGCCTTGCTCCGAAGTCTTTATACAATCCACAGGCAAGATTGGAGATGGAGAGAACATAGCCCACCAAGTGCCTGAAGCACCACAACAAAAGGCAAATATAGCTCAAATGCCTTAGGCCCAAACATTTTCAAGACAAAAGGTTTTCTGAACCTTATTTCAGACAATATCAATCAAGAAAAGCATTGGGGCCGGGTGTGGTGGCTCACACCTGCAATCTTAGCACTCTCGGAGGCCGAGGTGGGAGGATCACTTGAGGTCAGGAATTCGAGACCAGCCTGAGCAAGTGCAAGATCCCCATCTCCACTAAAAATAGAAAAAAATAGCTGGACATGGTGGTCTGTGCCTATAGTACCAGCTACTTGGAAAGCTGAGGCAGGAGGATCACTTGAGCCCAGGAGTTGGAGGTTGCTGTGAACTAGGCTGACACCATGGCACTCTACTCAAGGCAACAGAGTGAGACTCTGTCTCAAAAAAAAGAAAGAAAGAAAGAAAGAAAGAAAGACAAGAGCTTGAAAGTCTCATTTTAGGACCAATGTTTCCACGAACTAGCTGTATGGCCTGGAGATGGCCACTCCTCTGGTCCCCCAAATACCCACAAATCCATCCTGTTGTCCTCCCTACAGTTCTGTTTAAATGCCTGTCCCCTCTTTTCGCAAATCTTCGTGGCCCTTCAACAGTCTGTTGCAGTGTCACTGTCTTTTCAAAGCCTTCCTAAAACCTACTCTGACTCATGGTGATCTCCCCCATCTGCCACATAGCCACTGCAATGTTAGTTAGTAGTTTTCTGTTGAGTACTTGCCAGGGGCCAGACACTCAGCTAAGTTCTCCATATACATTATGTGATTCAGTTCTCCAAAGAATTCCATGAGGCCTGTAGATATTTTAAGCCCATTCTACAGATGAGAAACTTATCTTTCAGAGAAGTTTTGTTATTTGCCCAAGTAGAGTAGCCCACCCAGTTCTACCTGACCACAGAGTGCTCTTAGCTGCTGTGCTACACAGGGATTCCTCAAGGCCAGTTTATTTTTCAGCCCTCAGTGCCTACCATAGCACCTGGCATGTAGTGGGTCCTTAATATTTGTTGAATGAACAAATACCAGAATATGCAATTTTTGAGCCTCATTGCATTGTAACTATGTGCAAATAAGTCCACAATAACAGTATTACCATATGTTGGCCTGTGATTTCTTTCATGTTGCTTTTATTGCAAGGTTCAAAATCAGTTACTGTGTAACAGGAGTTGTCACTTGTTCCTTATTGAACTGAAGCATTGGACGTTACAGTTTTCTGGCTTGTAAAATGTAACACCTAAGACCTACCATACACACACACCCCTTTATAAAGGATATTTGTTTTTGGTGATAAATATGAGAAATACACATGCAGTAAAAATCAAATAGACCAAAATGATAGATGTAGAAAATGATACTTTCTCTTTCCTTGAATTCCCCCGTCTAGCTAGTTCTAGGTGTGTGTATTATTATCTCAATTAGTCTCCACTTCAACCTGATCAGGAGACATTGCACTATATCCGTTTCACAGATGAGAAAATGAAAATTCAAAAAATGTGGGTAACTTGCCTCAAATCACACTACAACTATATGGTGTGGTAAGAGGACGTGGGTTCTTTCTTATGCAATGTAATCTTCTTCCCCCAAAACATATCAGAATGTGAAGACGTTTGCAAAGTGAGAATGTTCACAAACCATGTGACTTAGCAGAAGGGTTTCTTTACGTTTTATTTTCTCAAGTGTTCATTGCATCTAACAGAAAGATAAACTAAAATATGAAGTTCCTCCACGTCCCTGCTGATTAATAATCAGAAAAGAAGACATAGCAAATATGAAATTTTAATTGTGTAAGTGTTGAAAACCCCATTCTCAAGCACCATGAGTGTGAAGACTAATTGCTAAAACCTCTTTGGTTCGAAATATCTTTCTGAATTTTAAATGCTTGTGCCTTTTGACCTAGGAAGTCTACTTTTAGGATGTATTGCCTTTTGGATGTGGAAAAAAATATGCCCATATAAGAATATTTATTGTAGCATTTAATGTAGTAACAAAGGAGTAGAAAACTTAAGTGCCCATTGATTTGGGTTGAGTTAGGTAAACTATGGTACACCACACAATGGAATACTAGGGGCCATGTAAAAGAGTTGGGTACAGCAATGTGTGCTGATATAGAATGTCTTCAATATATATAACTATGCAAAGAAAGCCAGGAGCACAATAGGATACACTCTAGGCTCTAATTATTTATGAAACAATGATGAGCTGTCTCTCTTTATATGTGTATGTGTATATATGCTGCTTGCTTATTAATATGGAAAAAGGGGAATTCAAGGAAGGAGAAAGTATCATTTTCTACATCTATCATTTTGGTCTATTTGATTTTTACTGCATGTGTATTTTTCATATTTATCACCAAAAACAAATATCCTTTATAAAGCAGTGAGTGTGTGTGTGTGTGTGTGTGTGTGTGTGTGTGTGTGTGTGTGTGGCAGGTCTTAGGTGTTTCATTTTACAAGCCAGAAAACTGTAACGTCCAATGCTTCAGTTCAATAAGGAACAAGTGACAACTCCTGTTACACAGTAACTGATTTTGAACCTTGCAATAAAAGCAACATGAAAGAAATCACAGGCCAAGAACAAGGGGGCAGAGGAAGGTAGAACCAAAGGTTGAGGTGGGGAGATTATGGAAATGTATCCAGAGGCAAAAGCAGTGTTTCTTGTTTGTTTGTTTCTTTGTTCAAAAAGTATTTATGGACCTCGAGCTGAGTTCCAGGGTACTAAGAGAACAAACTTCAGTTGTTGCCAATCTAGCCCTGAGCAAACTCCTGGTCTTATGAGGAGGGTACACCTAGAAGAAATTCTCAGAGTGTGGCTTCCTGGGCTGGGTGGTCCAGACCAGAGTCTCTGAGATCTGTATTGTCCCAGTAGATCTACTGGCAGCTAGGTTGTTCAACTAGGAGAGTGTACGACTTGGATATCTAACCCAGTTTGGGAGCTAAATGGGGTCAGGAAAGGCTTCCTGAGGATGTAGCACTGAAGCAGAGAGATAAAGGAGTGAGCAGGGTGGGGGCATGGCAACTGTGCAGGCCCAGAGACAGCAGAGAGCGTGGGCTGTTTGGGAACGAGAGAAGGCCAGCAGGCCAGGAGCGTCACAGGGAGTGGAGACAGAGGTGTCCGTGGAGGCTGGAGAAGCCAACGGGGCCAAGATGCTGCTCCCTGTGTCCAGAGCAAGGCGAAGGTGAGGAAATAAGAGTTACGTTTTAAAAGTTATGACTTTAAAAATGGTGTCATGGCTGGGCCCTAGCACTCTGGGAGGCCAAGGGAGGAGGATTGCTTGAGGTTGAGAGTTTGAGACCAGCCTGAGCAAAAGCGAGACCCTGTCTCTACCAAAATTAGAAAAAATTACCCAAGCGTGGTGGTGTGCACCTATAGTCCCAGCTACTCAGGAGGCCAGGACAGGAGGATCGCCTGAGCCCAGGGGTTTGAAGTTGCAATGAGCTATGATGACGCCACTGCACTTTACCTGGGGCAACGGAGTGAGATCATGTCACAAACAAATAAACAAACAGCAAAATGACGATAACAACAACAACAACAAATAACGGTGCCTTGTAAAAAACCCCGCCGGCCTGGCTGTAGTGCAGAGAATGGATGGAAGAAGTTGGGGAGAGGGGATTTGGGGAGAATGATTGGGAAGCTCTTTCTAGGTGGGAAAGCGGGCAGTGGACTGTCTCTTGGACTAAGCTGGTGGTTGTGGAGATGAAGAAAATGGATATTTAATGAATAATTTGCAGGCAGTAGGAATCAACTTCCATGTGGCTATGTGGGATGAGGGAGAGAGAAGAGTCAAAGAAGACTTGGAAGTTTCTAGCTTGAGAAACTGAAGCAGGGGGCTGGCAGGGGTGGTGCAGATGTTGGCTCTTTTTACTGAAATGCAAAACATCAAAAAAGGAGCCAAGCTTTTTATAGGAGAAAGATGAACAGTTCAGTTTGAGACAGAGTGCGTCCTTTCACCCTTTTGTTTAAGCAGCGGGGAGTGTCTGGGCAAAGAACACAACCTGCTAATTTTAAATTCCTGTCCCCTTGATGACATGCCAAGAATTCGCCTTCGTTTCGCCAGTCCATTTGCTGTCTGGTCTCCTTTCAGGTCTACCAGTGTCCCACCTACTCTCAGAAGATGACCCTTCTTCTCATTTCACTGAGAAGCTATCAGATGAGACTGTCTGTATGTCACCGTCACCACTAACCTCCCAACCCTGAAAGCTGTATTTTTCTGCCCTTCATCTGTGAGGTGGCAGAGCTTCTACCCATGCCCTCACCGGTGCCTGGGATGCTGCTCACCTACACACGACCTTTTTGCTCCAGCAATTTCCGCATCTCCTGCATTGTCGATTGTTGCCTGCCTGCTGAGTCATCCCGGCATCCTACACACATAGTGTGACAGGCTTTCTCTCAGATCAAGACTCTCTCCTGACCCCCCAGCATCTTCTAGCTATGGCTTTACTTCTCTATTCTTTTTGTCATAAAAACTCTTCACACACACACGTACACACACACACACACACACACACACACAAGCCGTCTGTCTGGTCCCACATTCTCTTCTCACGTACTCTATTGAACCTACTCTAGGTAGGCTCTGCCCTCATTGTCCCTCTAAAATGATTCGCCAAGAGCTTCTAAGTTGCCCTTCCTCTTGTCTTGGGGTCACCCTTCCCAGTTTTCTTTGTTGGAGCTCCCTGGTCTTTCTGACCTCCACTACAGGGACAGCCCATAGCTGAATCTCTGGAACTCTTTTCATCTGTTTCTGCACATATTCTCTACATGGTCTTACTTATCTTTCTGGCTTTAAAAACTATCTGCATGCTAAAGCCTCTGTTATTAATATCCTCAGCACTGATCCCTTACCTAAACTCCAAGATGTTTACATCCAATTGGCTACTTGGTGTCTGCTCTTGAGGGTCTAATAGGCATCTCAAACTTAATACATCCAAAGCCAAATTCTTGATTCATGTCTTTTACCCAAGACCAAATCTACTTCACCTCCAGTTTTCCCATCACTATAGATTGCAAGGATGTACTTTCTTTGGTCAGTTACACAGACCAAAAATCCTGGAGTCATCTTTGACTCATCTCTTTCTTGCATAGCCCCATCCAATTCATCAGCAAGCCCTGTTGCCACTACCTTCAAACAATAATCAGAATCCCATTTTTTCTTTCTTTTGCTACCTTTATTACCTATCACTCTCCTGGTCAAAGTCATCATAACTGGTCTCCATCTTTCCATTCTTACCTTCCTACAATTTATTTTCAATTCTAAAGACAGATTGAGCCTTTGAAATGTCATGCCAGATAAAGTCACTTAGTGATCTTGAATGGGTTACAAATAAAATGCACAGTCCAAAAAAGTCCTGATCCTGTCCTACAGAGCCTTAGATGACCTGGCCTCCTGCTGCCTTCTGAACAACTTCTCTGCTTATCTTTCTCCCTCAACCTTTTAGTCTAGCTGCAATGGCATCTCTGCTGTTCCTGGAGCAGGCCAAGGGCTTTTCTGCCCCAAAGCCTCTGCACCTGCTATTTCCTTTGCCTGGGAAACGTTTGCCCCAAGGGACTCCTGTGGCTTGATCCCTCATATTACTTAGGTCTCTGCTCAAATGGCACAGATATTCTCTTGAGAAAGGAGGGGCAGGGAAAGCCACTCTATTATTTATTATTAGTTATTATATTAGAGTGCAATATCACTGTATTTCAGACACTGTTTCAAATACATTCCATGAATTATAAAATTACATCTTCTCAACAGCCCCACAGAGCTGGTAGTAATAATTTACATTTACTGAGTGCTTACCATGTGCCAGTCATTGTGCTAAACACATTGTAAATATTAACTCAATCCTCATAACAGCTCCGTGAAGTAGGTACTGCTACTATCCCCACTGTACATCTGAAGCGCAGGGAGGGTAAGTAACTTGCCCATTTCACACAGCCAGAACTGGGTTTGAACCTAGAGCTCAAAGGTGGCCACTAGCTTAGGATGCCACTTGAGAGTAGGAGTCAGACTTAAGTTGAGCCTTTTAAGGTGGTGGGCATTTGTTACAACTAAGAAGTAGATGTAGGACATTCCTTTCCAGATAGAAGACATTGTGTGTACACAGGTATGGAAGTGGGTATTCAGCCTTCGCACTTCAAGAAAGCAAGTGTGGCTGAGGTGGAAAGTGCACAGTTGATAAAGGGGGTGGTGTCTGCCATTTGGTTGATAAAGTGCACAGTTGATAAAGGGAGTGGTGCCTGGAATTTGGTTGATAAAGTGCACAGCTGATAAAGGGAGCGGTGTCTGTCATTTGGGGATCTACAGAGGGTTAAGGTGGCTGTTTCTCCCTGGAGATGCAGAGCCTGGGTCCCTCTCTACAGGAGTCTGGAAGTGATTGGCTGTAGCAGTTGTTGAAGTTTTTTAAGTCTTTAAGCCCTTATTGGTCCAGCTGACCACGACCAAGGCGCTTTGAGGCAGGGAGTTGGGGGTGGGAAGGGAAACAGAGAAAAGGCAAGTGAAAGAAAAGGGGGAGGTGCAGTTTCCGAACCAGGCGAGCGAGCGCTCTCTTCCTGCCTAGCCTCCGACAACCTCTCCCTCGACTTCGCTGGGTGGACCCCGCACTGGGCCCCCTGGCTGACGAACCCTGCTGCCGGATGTCTAAGAAAGTCCAGATCTGTCTTGCACTCGGGCTCCTGGTGGCTGTCGTCGTGTTATGCGTGTTCGGAGTCCTGAAGTGGTTCCAGCGGCCCCAGTGGAACGGGCAAGGGACCACAGAGCACTTTGCTGACATCGTCCTGGGGCGATGCTTCAACTACACTCAAATCGTGCAGCCCGCGCTGAGGTGAGTTGGCACACGAGGCGCACAGCTGGGCAGGCAGGCAGGGCACTGCTGGGCACTCCTCGCGGTGGCGCACAGCCGGGCACCGCGCGGGGGAGCCGTCTGGATTTCCCAGGACAAAGCATCTTCTGTTGCGGATCAGCTGAGAGCCCGCCGGGCAGTGCTGAGCGGGGAGTCCGAGTCCCGGACTCACGGTTCCCGTTCTGCGCGCCGCTTGCAGGAGCTGCTGGCGTTGGCCCGAGCGTGTCCGCGGAGGGCGCGCTGCTCGCTGGCTCTCTGGGCTCAGAGGGGAATCTCCTGGCAGAGCGCCTGCCTTCTGGGCAAGGTGCCCCGAGCCCGGTCCCTTGCCGGGCCGCGGCCCAGCCTCGGTGCTCACAGCCCCTCTGCAGGGACAGAAAATAACTCAAAGACGCAGGGTAGGGTGGGCTGGGGTGTTGACATTTTCAACTTTGCAAGGAGTTTCAGTCCCTGGTTATGTGGCTTGCAAAGTCTGCGGTTGGGGAGGAAGGGGTAGAAGAGCCAAGGTACAGAAAATAGTTTCATTCATTTACATAGAACAGTACGCTGATTCTTCTCGCGTTTCCTGAAATGCAAGTGACCAGAGAAATCATTAACAAAACAAAACAATATCAACTTTTAAAATTGAGGTATTATTTAAACGGTAAGATGCATTCAGCTCGGTGAATCCGTACAGACCCTAGAAAACACCGACCCCGTAAGTCTATGCAACTTTTTTATACTCCTTCCCAGCTATTAACCTCCCACAAGGGAAACTTCTTTTTTGAATTATATTCCCAAGACTTGGTTTTACCCTGGGAATTCATTTTTATCGTACATAAAACAGAACAAACTGGGAAGTCATCGGAGGGAGTGAGGCGTGGGGAGGGGGAAGCTGCGAATTTAGGCTCTGCGATTGAGATCGCAAAATCCTGCATTCCAACCCCCACCCCCAACCCCAGACGAGTGAAAAGACCTCCTTCACCTCCCCGTGCGAGCTCAGTGGTTCTTGTTGCAAACTGTTAATGTCCAATGATCCCCAGGGACTCTATGCGTTTTATTTACAGATAATTAAATACTTAATGGAAAGAAAAACTAGAAATTGAGGCTACACTTTAAAGTATCAATTAAATCAAATGAAATCCAATCTGAATCGGTAATGATAAAAAAAAAATCTCATTTTTATTTTTGTCTTAATTCAAAAGTTAAAAAAATTTTTTTTGGTTGTTGTTCAATCGTCTTTGGTAAATTCACACTATTAGTTAGATTAGCACAATCGATAAAGCAAGGAAGATGCACCACAGAAACTACGTGGCTTTTTGTGTTTGTCAGGATGCATGCTCAGTATTAAACACACGTGTGGTATACATATGCATGTATACATCTGTTCAACATATATGTGTATATATACATATGCAACAAAATATTCATAAATTGGTATTTATTTAAATAATAATTCAGTTAAAAATGAACATGATGTAGCCTGTTAATATTTGAGCATCTTTCCACACATCTCACACTGTATACACACATGTACACACACGTGGAGGCATGTTTTATATAAATGAGTTAGTAATAATATGGTGCTTACTATGTGCCAGGCACTGAACAAACATCAAATCATTTAGTCCTTTAACAAGCATATGGGGTATTTACTATTGGTATCCCCATTTTACAGATAAGCTGAGGTAGAGAGTTGAGTGAATTGTCCAAAATGTGGCTCCAGACGCTGAAGTCTTAGCCACTAAACTGCACTGCCTAGGTGTGCTCTGTGTCTATAGGTAGAATGACTATAAAATTTATTGATCAAGTCTATAGATTTTTGACATAGAAAGGATGATAATAGAAAATGCTATTAATAAGTATGCTGAGTCAATAGGCTTAACCCAGAACATATGGTCACCATATCCTTGGGTGCTTTAGGAGCATGAACTCTGGAGTCACACTGCTTGGATTTTAAGCCCTGGCTCTCTCAGTATGACCTAGGGCCAGTTACTTAATTCCTCTATGCCGCAGTGTTCTCAACTGTAAAATGGAAGTATTAATGGTAGTACTTAGCACATAGGGAAATTATCAGGATTAAGAGGAATAATGTTGTCATGTAAGAACTTTTTTTGGAAATCAGCATCACAGATGCCTTCACACAATAGTAAATATAGATACAGGGCAACCGTTTAAAATTGATGACTAGTGTTATTTATTTAAATCATAATGCAATAAATCAGTCCTCTAGTGGTAAAATTTATGTTGTTTCTAATTTTTTACTATTATTCTTTTTCTAACTTAACACTTGATCTTGGGGATTTTTAAATGTCAGTACATATAGATCTACCACATTCCCATTAACAGTTCATAGTATTCCACAGAGTAAATGTAACCATTTTCCATTCATAGGAAATGAGTTTGTTTCCGATTTTTCAATCTCATTCATTCATTCAACAATTACGTGTGGAGCATCTACTATATTCCAGGCAGCAATCTAGCCATAGGAGTGAATGGCAACGTTCCCACTCTCAGAAAGCTTTCATCCTAGTTGGTAGAAATATGATATAATGCACATCTTCATACGTATACTTTTTCGTGCATATGGGAGTGTTTTTGTAGGATAGACTTACATTGGTGGAATTCCTGGGTCCAAGGGAGCATTATGCATATTTTAAATTTTGATTTTTCCAAATTCCAAGTATTTCCAAATTCCCTCCAAAATATAGCTGTGTCATTTTTCTCTCCCATCATCACTCTATCAGAGAGTGTGCTTTCCCACAGTCTCTTCATTGCTGAACATTTTCAACTTTTTTAATTATAAGAAAAATAGCATCTAATTGTTCTCTGATTATCAGTGAGTCTGAGCATCTTGCATGTGTTTATTAGCCATTTATATTTTTTCTATGATTTTCCTAATCATAGGTATCCTTGATCATTTCTATTGAGTTGTTTATTTCTTTTTATGGGAGTTTTTTATGTTTTAGGTAATATTCACACACATACATAGTAAAAGTCATTAGTACAAAGTAGCGAATTTATACAAACACTTTGTAAAGACTTAAGTAAATGCCTGGTGTCGGGGCTAATCATGGGGATTCACAGAGGAAGAAAATACAGGTCTTGAGCTCCAGGGTCCTGCAGCAGGAGGTGGGGAGAGGATGAGAACAATGCAGGACCTTGTGATCTGTAGCGACAGAGAGATCTGTACACAGCCATGGGTGCACTGAGGAGGGAGCCATTGTTTCTACACTACTAGCCTTGCACTAGATTCTGCAGCGGTGTGTAAGATGTACCCAGGTACCTATCAAACAAGAAGGAAATGGGAATTGCTAAATATGTGAGCCAAGTGCCCGCACAATGCCACAGAGATGCAGCTGTGGACATCACCTCCCTGGTGGGACAGAGGCAGGGAGGAAGGACTTCATAAAAGAAGTAGCATTTGAGGTCTTCCTTTTAAGATAGAATTTCAACAAGGGGATGCTCTGAACAGTGTGTGCTACCCTGTCAAGAGAAGCCTCGAGGACAGATAAGATGCTACTGTGAGGGAAAATGGGCCAATCAATTGACTAAATCTCTTTAAAGGTGTTAAGACCTTGGGGAAGATCCCACTGGTAAGAGGGTCTAGACCTCATGTTGGCCTGTCCACAACCTGGACCTTCTATTTATTATTATTACTAAGAAAATATCTACTGGATGATGTACGTTTTCTTTATGTTTTTTTCAGTCCTTAGGGTACAGAATACATCCCACTAATGTTGTATAGTCAGTATACTATGTACCCATATCTGACACCTTGATTAAAGGATTATTCAGGTATCGAGAGTGGATGGCAGCAGAACAAGGGCATAATAAACCTGGAAGCCATTTGGAGGTTCTTGTAGTAATTCAGATGAGAGATGGCTGTGGCTTGGATGGTGATTGATGGATAGTGGTAAGAAGTGGATGGATTCTGGATAGATCTTGAAAGTAGATTCCATATGATTTATTATGGGTTTGTAGATGAGATATGAGAGAAAAAGAAGAAACAACACTGACTCCAAGAGTTTTGGGCTGACCTACTAGAAAAATGAATTGCCATTTTATCAAAAAGGGAAAGGTTGCAGTGAGGCAAGTTAGGAAAGGCATCAGTGGTTTGGTTTTGTACACTCAGTAGTCCCCCTTTTACCCATGGTTTTACTTTTTGAAGTTTCAGTTACCCACAGTCAACCATGGTCTGAAAATACCAAATGAAAAATTCCAGAAATAAACAACTAGTAAGTTTTAAATTGTGTCATTTTGAGTAGCTGATGAAATCTCGTGCCATCCTGCTCTGTTCTGCCCAGGACGTGAATTATCTTTTTGTCCAGCATATCCGCATTGTACATGTTACCCACCTGTTGTTGGTTAGTAGCCACCTCAGTTATCAGATTGAAAAAACACAGTCCATATATATGGGGTACGGTACAATCCACAGTCTCAGGCATCCACTGGGGGTCTGGGAACATATGGATAAGGGAGAATTACTGTATGAGTGGAGATGTTAAACACGAAGTTGGTTCATATGAGTCTGGGGGTAGTGGAGAGAGATCTGGGCTGGAGATATAAATCTGGAAGTCAACAGCATGCAGAGACTCAAGGGAAGAAAATGTTTCAGCGGAGGGGGTGTAATCAGCTTGTTCAAGCCATTCTGATTGATCAAGTAAGATGAAGACTAGGAATTGACCAATGGATTGATGACTTTGACAATATCAGTTTTGGAGGAGTGATAGTGATTAAACCTGTCTGGAATGGGTTCAAGAAAACAAAACGGAACCAGAGAGGAACTGGGGACTGTGCACGTAGACAATTCTTGCAAGGGGTTTTGCTATCCAGGAGAACAGAAATGGGGTAGTGCTGGATGGATAAGGAAGTATTCAAGGTAGAAGAAATTGGGGTTTGTTTGAAAGACAGCTTCTTTAAAGTTGGCTGAAAAATCATCCAAGTGAAGAATACTTCTAGATTTCTATAATTTCCTATGGTCGTTTACAATTGGCCTGCCGATGTCAAATTCAGTAACATTTTTAAAGTGGTTCCCACAACTATGATCATTTTTACTAGAACATGCAACTTAGTACAAAAAAGTTTTCTTCTTTTTCTGCTTATCCAATTTTATGCACAATTTAATTAAATTATATAATTAAAAAAGAAACAATAAGCATGAACATGTTTACAAATAGGTAAACAAATGGATAGAAACAAAAGTTCTTGGGTGTCCCATAGAATCATTTATTATCTGTATAGAAGGTGGGCAACTTGTTTTATAGGGAGAATGAATAGTGTTGGTTAGCACAGTGAGTCAGTTAAATAGGGATCAGTTAAGAGATTTTTTTTTTTTCAGTAAATGAATTTAGAATTGGCCAGGCATTATTCTTGCCAGTAAAGGAACTCCTTAAAAATAGACCAGGTCAGAAAACCACAAAGATAAAATTTTCTTAAATAAGAGGTAGTGAAAAAAATGAATGTGAGATGCTGAGAAAAAAACAAGAAACTGAATGACAGATGAAATCAAGAACTAGTTTCCTGTATGTGTGTTTCAAGTACTAAGAAGTTAAAAGGGGAAGAATGATTATATTCACAAATTTTTGTCCTTGATCTGGATGGGGAGTAGGAGATTATCTTTTTCAGCAAAATATTGCCGGTAAATATCTACACTGGAAACAGGGTATGATAAGAATCTTGTTTTCTAAGACACAAAAGAAAGTGAAAACTGAGGTCAGAAATTTGAAGAATAAATGAAGCAAGAGACTAACACTCTTTTCCCCTTCAATGGCTCTAATTTCTTTTTTAATTATAAAAGTAAAACATGCCCATTGTAGAACATTTAGAAAAAATACAAAAATATAGAGAAGAATATAAAATCACTTAACTCCTAAAGTAGAATTCTAAATAGTGGAGAATACCACAATTGAAAAAGAAAAACTTAAGGAGATCTGCAAAAGAAAACTATATACCTACTTAAATAACAATGATGCTAAGAACATGCACTGGGGAAAGGACTGTCTCTTCAAGAAATGGTGCTGGAGAAACTGGATTTCCATATGCAAAACAATGAAACTAGACCCCCATCTTTTACCACACACAAAATTCAACTAAAAGTGGATTAAAGACTTAAATGTAAGACCCCAAACTATGAAGCCATTAGAAGAAAACATAGGGGAAATGTTTCAGGACATTGATCTGGGCAAAGATTTTATGACTAAGATCTTAAAAATATAGGCAACAAAAGCAAAAATAGACAATTGGGATTATATCAAACTGAAAAGCAATCAACAGAGTGAAGAAACAACCTGCAGAATGACAGCAAATACTTGCAAGCTATTCCATTGACAAGGGATTAATATTCAGAATATGCAAGGAACTTGAACAACACAGAGACAAATAATTTGATTACAAACGGGCAATTGATATGAATATACGTTTCTCAAAAGAAGATATAAGAAAGGCCAACAAGAATTTGAAAAAATGCTCAACATCATTAGTCATCAGGAAAATGCAAATCAAAACTACAGTAAAATATCATTTTACCCCAGTTAGAATGGCTATTATGAAAAAGACAAAAAATAACAAAGCTAGTGAGGATGCAGGGAAAAGCAAGTGTTGTACACTGTTGGTGGAAGTGTAAATTAGTACAACCATTATGGAAAACAATATGGAAGTTCCTCAAAAAGCTAAAATAGAAGTACCATGTAATCTAACAATCTCACTACTGGGTATATATCCAAAGAAAATGAAATCAGTATGCACAAGAGATATCTGCACTCCCATGTTTATTGCAGCACTACTTACAATAGCCAAGATAGGGATTCAACCTAAGTGTCCCTCAACAGATGAATGGATAAAGAAAAGGTGGTATATGTACACAATGGAATATTATTCAACAATGAAAAAGAATAAAATCCTGTCATTTGTAGCACCATGGTTGGAACTGGAGGTCAATATGTTAAGTGAAATAAGCCAGGCTTAGAAAGATAAATACCTCATGTTCTCATTCATATGTGGAAACTAAAAAAGTTGATCTCATAAAAGTAGAGAGTAGAATAGTGGTTACTAGAGCTAGGAAGAGTAAGGGCTAGGGAAGATAGGAAGAGGGTGGTTGACTAATACAAAATTACAGCTAGAAAAAGGGAATGAGTTTTGGTGTTCTATAGCACTATAGGGTGTAACTATAGTTAGCAATAATTTATTGTATATTTTGAAAGAGCCAGCAGAGAAAATTTTGAGTGTTTTCAACACAAAAAATGACAAATATTTGAGGTGATAGATACATCCATTGCCCTGATTTGATCATTATGCATTGTATACATGTATCAAGATATTACTCTCTACCCCACAGACATGTACACTTATATGTTAATTAAAAATAATATTAATAAAAATTAGATTTTGTTCTTATGATTGACTTGTAGGAGGTTTATGTATTCAGAAACAAGTCTTTTGTCAAATGTGTACTAAAACTATTTTCTTTAATTTTGTGATTTACCTTTTTATTTTCTTTAATGGAGACTTTAATCTTAATAAGGCCCAATTTGTTGATCTTTTCTTATGTGGCTTGTGCTTTATGTCTCTATACATTTCTAGTTAATTTTTTGTATATGGCTTAAAGTAAAGACAGATTTCATTTTTAAAAATTTTTATTTGTTTTTTAATTTTATTTCAGAATATTATGAGGGTACAAACGTTTTGGTTACATAAATTGCTTTTGTACTGTTTAAGTCAAAGTTGTAAGTGTGTCCATCCCCCAGATAGTGTGCATTATACCCGTTAGGTGTGAATTTACCCATCTCCTCCTCTCCCCACCTCCTGCTTGATTTCCGTTGAATATCATTTCCATATGTGCTCATAAGTGTTGGTCGATTAGTTCTAATTTAATAGTGAGTACGTGTGGTGTTTGTTTTTCCATTCTTGTGATACCTCACTTAGAAGAATGGTCTCTAATTCCATCCAGGTTAATATAAGAAGTATTAGTTCACCATTTTTTACAATTGAGTAGTACTCCATGGTATACATATACCACATTTTATTAATCCATTCATGTATTGATGGGCACGTGGGTTGTTTACACATCTTTGCAATTGTGAATTGTGCTGCTATAAACATTTGAGTGCAGTTGTCTTTTTTGTAGAATGTCGTTTTTTTCTTTTGGGTAAATACCCAGTAGTGGGATTGCTGGATCAAAGGGTAGTTCCACTTTTAGTTCTTTGAGGTATCTCCATACTCCTTTCCATAGAGGTTGTACTAGTTTGTAGTCCCACTGACAGCATGTGAGTGTTCCTATCTCTCCGCATCCGGCCAGCATTAGTTGTTTTGGACTTTTTGATAAAGGCCATTCTCACTGGAGATAAGTGATATCTCATTGTGGTTTTGATTTACATCTCCCTGATGATTAGAGATGTTGAGCATTTTTTATATGTTTGTTGGCCTATCTTCTTTTGGAAAGTTTCTGTTCATGTCTTTTGCCCACTTTTTAATGGAATGGTTAGATTTTTTTCTTGTTGATTTCATGTTTCTGTTCATGTCTTTCATGTTTCTGTTCATGTCATGAACAGAAACATGTCTTGTTTCTGTTCATGTCTTTTGCCCACTTTTAATGGAGTGGTTAGATTTTTTTCTTGTTGATTTGCTTGAGTTATTTATAGATTCCAGTTATCAGCCCTTTATCAGATGTACGGCATGCAAATACTTTCTTCCATGCTGTAGGTTTTCTGTTTGCTCTAGTGATAGTTTTTTTGGCTGTACAGAAACTTTTTACTTTGATTAGGTCTCATTTATTTATTTTTGTTGTTGTTGTGATTGCTTTTGGGGTCTTCTTCATAAATCTTTACCTAGGCCCATGTCTGTAAGAGTTTTTCCAACATTTTCTTCTAGAATTCTTATAGTGTCATGTGTGATTTCATTTTCTGTCACATATAAAATTCTATTTGTTCTAGTACCATTTATTGAAAGGACTTTCCCTTCACCACTGAATTTCTTTGACACTTTTGTTGAATATCACATGTAAGTGTGGGTTGCTTTCTAAACTTTCTATTCTCTTTTCTTGACCTGTATCGATTCTTTCATAACTAACACATTGTCTAGATCACTGAAGCCCTTTAATAAGTTTTAAAGACAAGTTGTATAAGTACTCTAGATTTTTTTTAAATTGCTTTAGCTAGGTTATTTGTATTTTTGCATAAATTTTAGAATGAGCTTGTAAATATTTTTTAACAGAGCATATTGAAATTTTGATTTGGAATCTGTTAAATCTATAGATACATTGGGGTTATACTTATAATCTTAATATTACACATTCCAAACCATGAATATGGTATACATCTCTGTGCCTTTAAGTGTTTTTAAATTTCTCTTAGCAATGTTTTATTTTTAGAGTATAGGTTTCACATATATTAATAGTTTGTTATACTTATGGCTCAATATTACCTATTTGTATATTCCTGTAGTTTCATTGCTATCATATCTAAGTAGGATATATAGTAGTACATATCTACCTATATGACAATATACATGTAGGATTTCTCTTACTATAACTTTAATTATGTTTTCTAATTGTTCCTGGTGAATAGGAATGTTATACATTTTGAATCTTGATCTTGATCTAAAAGTTTTAGACAGAAGCAAGCTTGATGTGTTTGACACATCAAAAATACAGTTTTGGAACATAGCAGGTGAAGGGCAGAGGAGTATAATTGAGGTTATAGGCAGCCAGGGACCACATGGTCATCAAGGTACAGACATTTACATTTTTTTCTTACACATAATTCCAAAATGATCCAACCCTACACTAGAGCAGATCTCAGTGTGATATGTTCCCTTAGCAACCACTCAGTTCATTTTATTGTAACCTCCTATTTAATGTCTGTATTTCCCTATGGACTAAAAACTTTGAAGGATGGGGGTTGTGTGTGTCTTGTTAACCTTGTATATCCTTAGAGTACCTAATACTCTGCCTGGTACATAATATGTATTCTGTACTCTGTACAGAGTGTTTATTGTACTCTGAGTACAATAGTACTCAGAGTACTCTGTACTCTGTGTTTATTGAACAAAATAATAAAAATATAAATAGATAAAGTTATATTTTATTAATAGAAATATATTTTATAAATTCATATTTATAACTTTTGAATATTATAATAATGAGAAAAATGCTAGGTAGGTTTTAATGAGTATGAGAATTTGAAGTAAGGGGTTGTCAATGACTGTCACACAATGATCTAAGCCTCAACATAAAATTTTTTTTTGCTTTAGTTTCAGAAAAGTTTTCATTCAAACAGATGATTGGTAAAGAACTGGCTTGCTTAATGCTGTGTCCTAGGAGAAGACATACTCATCTTGAAATAGGGATGAAAGGTGAGGGATAAATTGAGGACCATTGCTTTCTGAATGATAAATTTACAATATGTTCAAATATAGGCAGTGTTTCCCAATAGCTTCCCTACAATAAATTTATAAAATGTGTTATTTGAAATAAATGGAAGAAAACTAAGAATCAATAGCAAAAAGACAGGCACATCCCTCCCATTGCATTTGGAAATTAAATCAGCTTTTGATGTGACTTCCTTATTAATTAGTATTGTTATTATTACTTTTAACGATGGAGTCTTGCTCTGTTGCCTGGGCTGAAGTGCAGTGGCTTGATCATAGCTTACTGCAATCTTGAAGTCCTGGGTTCCAGAGATCCTCTCGCCTCAGCATTCCCAGTAGCTAGGACTACAGGTGTGCTCCACCACACCTGGGTAATTGATTTTTTGTAGAAAGTGGGTCTTTCTGGGTTGCCCAGGCTGGTCTCGAACTCCTGGGCTCAAGTGATCCTCCCACTTCAGCGTCTCAAAGCACAGGTATTACAGGTGTGAGCCACCACACTCTGCCCTTACTAATAATTAAAATGATATATTCTCAGTCCTCATCTTTTTTTTTTTTTTTTTTTTACCAATCAAGAGCATCTAATACAGTTGATCTCTTCTTCCTGCTTAATATACTCTCTTCATTCGGCTTCCAGCACAATCTATTCTTCTGCTTTTTGTCTAAATCCCTGGTTGCTCTCTTATAGTCTTCCTAGGTTTCTTCTCTCAACATCTTAGTGTCAGATTGCCTGAAGCCTCAATCCTTGATCCCCTCTGCCTTTCCTGTGTTTTGGACGCTGATCTCGTATAGTCTCATGGCTTTCTCCTGAACTTCAGACTCATATACCCATCTGTTTCTTCCACATTGGGTGTCCAGTAGACATTATAAGCTCAATGTGTCCAAATTTGAACTCTTGATTGATACCACCTCCACCCAAAGCCTTCTCCATCCTGGTTCATGGCAACAACTCCATCTTTCCAGTGTCTTGGGTCTCAATTTTTGGAATAATCATTGACTCTATTTTCTCTAAAACCCACATCCAATCCATGAGGAGATTCACAATGAATTCAGCATCTGTTGCTTCTTCTGTCTCTACTGCCACCACCCTGGTCCAAATCACCTTCTGCCCTTGCCCAGATGCACTGATCTGCCTACCTCTGCCTTTTCCCTCTTTCAGACTACACTCAACAAAGCAACCAGTGACATCCTTTGACATTTAAGTAGTGTCATGCACGTCTTGTGCTCAAAATCCTCCATATGTCCTCTCGTCACCACGAATAGAAGCTGAATCCTCATCATGGCTTATGACCTACCTGGTCTGACCTCTTTGCCTTTCTGACCTTATTTCCATCAACTCCGTGTTCCCTCTGCTCCACTGACTGCTTTGCTGTTTCTTGAACATATCAGGCATCAGGGCCTTTGTGCTGCTTGTTCCTTCTGCCCAGAATGCTGGTGTTTTGGATCGTTGTAGGGCCAAGTCGCTCACTTCCTTCCATTCTTTGCTCAAATGTCATCTACTGTCCCCCCTCTTTGAGTGTGAACCCTTCCACCTCCTCCTCCATCACTCCCGACTCTAATTATACTCCATCTCATCCTTTTCCATAGAACTTACACATTTCTAGCATGCTCTGTAACTTACGTATTCATTATTGTCAGTCTTGCTCTGGTAGGACGTAAACTGTCGCAAGGACTCCTGCGCTTTTTGTTCCCTGGCTGGTCCTATGTGCTCATAAATGTTCTTAGCACATATCATATGCTCAACAACTATCTGCTGGATTAATGAATTGATGATTTCTAAGCTTTCCTTCAGCCTGAAGAGTTTTCAGATTTTAAGACCCTGTTTTGAAATTCCTAATTGCCTCCGTAGATCTCGCCAATCACTCACTTCTTCCACAAGGTGGCAGTCTTTACCTTAAATATGGGCTGCAGTCGCCTCAAATTTGAGAATCAATAGCTGAGTTAACCCGCTGCTTTTCCTTGAACACAGACAGCCTGCTGTGCAGGACTTGACAGCTGTAAAATTCATAGGATGAGTGTAATTACCCCTCAAGATCTAAGTGCTTTTAGGGAAGAAGGTTAAAGGTGTGAGAGCTTTCCTTGGGGGGGGCGGTGACACTTTATAAAGGTGATGCTGCTTAATTGACAGGGACTTTGAAATATAGTTGTTATTTGTGGGAAGGCTGTAGGTTTGGAGAGAGGCTGACAACAGAACAACTGGATTTAACCACCAAATATATCTGCTTTTTCGCCTCTTCCTGCCCCATCTCCTCTCACCCTACTCACTTTATTCCAGCATCTGGGAATAACTCTGCCTTGTTCTGGCTTGAACCTCTCATGAGATGTAGGGAAACTTCTCTTGGGGTCTCAGATCCTCATTTCTGTTAGAACCAACTGTTCTGCAGATAGGTGCATGATTTTGAATTTCCTGTGGGAGGCAGCATTGTTTAGCAAAAAGAACAAAGTTGATCATGCAAGGCAGCTCTGCCACTGGCTATTTGACCTCAGCCAAGATAGTAAGCTTCTTTGAGCTTCAGTCTCTTCACCTCTAGAAGAGGGATAAGGATAACTCCGTGCTCAGGGACTAGTGTGAGATTAAATGTAAATTAGATACTTGTGCGGTGTCGGGCGTGTGGGAAACTGTGGTGATCATAACTTTCCCTTCCTCCAGTGCGCCTCCTGCGTCTGGGCACCTGGAGTCAACCTGCCTTGGGTAGCTCAGAGCGGGGGAGGAGGAAAGGTGAACTCAAAGGAATGACTCATGGGGCAAATGAGGGGTCTGGGGTCTGTTGGCAGGAGCAGAATGGGAGGGAGGGGGAAGGCACGCTGTTGACCTCAAATCCTGACTTTTGTGCCCAGCCTACAGTGTTCTGAGCCTCCAGGTCACCATTTCAGAAGGGAAGCAGAAAAGCGTTATTTGACTAAGGCTTCTCTAGCCCTCCACTAAAAATTTCTTATCAACAGGTCAAAAGTCTTGTCTGGAAGCTGATCACGGAGCTTCTGCCAAGCATAAACACTGATCATGGCATCTTGATTGTCACAGGCATTTCTATTCTTTAATACCCCATTCAAGATTGTTCATTAGTATCAATGCCCCCACCCAAGACCACGGGAGCACACTGCAATGGAACCAGGTTATCGCTCTCTGCAAAAGGAACAACAATCTGGACAGGTGCACACGGGGACAGGACAGGTTTCAACCGAGGATGTTAGAAAGAACTTACAGAGGATTTGGGCTTGTTTTAGGAGAGTTGGTGGAAGGTTCAGGAGGCTGGCTTTGCCTGGTTGCTGCTAGGAAGCGGGGGGAATGGGGGAAAGTCTACAACAGGATGTCTTAATACATTTTATCTGTCAGGCTGGAAGAATGAGAAGGCTGAAGCCGTAACTGGTGAAGAAGTAGCAGTCACTCTTATCAGCTCTGATAAAAGGATGTTTGGTCATTTGTTTGTGATTTGGACATTGTTTTTGTTGGTGTTCACGTTACGGTCTACTGAGGTGATAAGACCACATACACAGTGGCCTTGTCTGATATTGGTGCCCCATGGCGCTCTTCACGTTCAGTTGAAGAACGCTAAGACCTAGCTGTGGGTGATCGTCAGGGGCTGTGCTTCTTTTTCATTACCCACATCTCCACCCACACAACCTGTGCACTTGAGGTCCCAGGGAGGAAGGAGCTGGCCTGTGATCGCTTTACTCAATTTGGAAGAAAGGAAGGCAGGTGAGCCAGTTTAATCTCCTCGTCCACTGAATAGACTGACGGTATTTGCTAGAAGGGAGAGACCCATCTTAGAATGCCCTTTGTAGGATGTCCTTTATTAAAGGGGTTATTTCTAGAAAATAAGTTCAGAATCTGTGAGGCATGGCTCCCTGGAGAATCGTGTGAACTGTAGAGCTCCCTGTGGAATAAAATGGAGAAGCTTGATCCTTCTGGCTGTGTAAGGAACCCCACAAAACCCTATTTAGTGAGCATATCCATTATTCTGGGCTAGAAAGCTTGTGTCCCATGCAGGAAGAAAGGCAGGACCCGGCTGGGGGAGGGGTGTTTCAGGATGTGCCATCCTTTCTTCACTCTGAGCCTCTCCACTGCCTGTCTCCTTGAGGTTATCTGTTCAGTTCGATTTGGGGCACAACCTGTCATTCATGTGTGACTTGACAATCCAATCTTTCTTAAGGATGCAAGGAAGTCTTTGGAGAGAAAGCTCCACTGGAAGAGTTCGCAGCCCTCCAGCCCATATTTCACACCATTAGACCTCGGGACGTGGGTCTGAGGCACCGACATTAATTCTTACCTGGTCACATGGTGCGGTCTTTAATGGAACAAAGGATGAGATTAAAACACGTTGCAGCCAAGCATCATGGGAGAGGGCACAAAAATAATAGGTGGGCTTGGACCTGGGATGTTGTCATTTCCTAAGACTTAAAATTCTCACACACTTGGTCTAATGGCTCAGGCAACTTAACAAGAAAATAAAAGTTTTGCTATGCCCTGCATTGTAATATATGCTTATCATAGAAAAATCAAAAATATAAGGAAAAGAATAGAAGGTCAAAAACAACCCTTATACTCCTACTACCCAGAGATAACTATTCTTAAATCATGGTTTGATTAGTGTGGGGTTTTTCCCCCTAGTTTTTTAAATTAGTTGTGATCAGACTATATTTTTAATTTTTAAAAAATTTAAAAGCTACTTTCTTAGATTACTTGGATAATATATGAATCCTTTTTTTTTTCTGTAAACAAACGATATAGAAAAACATAGGGTAAAACTGCAGTTCCTCTTCACGCCTGTTAGGGACAGGCGCGAGTGAGCAGCGTTAACCACAGGAAAAGAGGAGCGGGGGCAAAAAGGAGGAGACCAATGAGCATTTAGAACCTAACCCGCAATGGCAGGAAATCGCGGTTAAGGACATTCCCAGCCAGGAGCATAAACTAGGAGCTCTTGTCTAAAGGCGACCTTTTCTCTATTAACATATATTAACATAGTTAAGATCACACCCACCAGCGCCATGACAGTTTACAATTGTCATGGCAACGCCTTGAAGTTACCCTATAAGGATAAAATTGGGGAGTGCCCTTATTTCGAATAACTCTCCACCCTTTTCCCTGGACATTAATGAATATTCCACTCACCATTTAGCAAATCATAAGAAGTAGACATAAAAGTAGAAGTGTGAAAACACCACAGGGTCTTCAGGGAGATAAACCCATTTCCCCTTAGAAACTGTACCTTCCGATTTCTATTCTATGTGGAAAGGCCTGCAATAAAAGCTGCTAGTGTGGAAATGCTAGTGCCTGTCATCTCTCCATAGCACCTGCCGGGCTTGTAATTCCTTCAAGCCAGGAGCCAAAGAACTGGGGCAACACCTCTAAAAAATCAACCCTGACATTCCTTTTCCCAAATGCAATCCCAATCAACAGCTGGGAGCACATCCTTTTTCTATTTTTTGTAAGTTTAGGCCTACTTTTTAAACTTAATGTAAAACAAGCATTTCCCAACCTATTCCAAAGTCTGTATAAGTACATTGTCCAAAGGCTGCTGCTTTAAACACTGAGCAGAGGCACCTGATGAAAGCACCCCCTATCTATTGGCTACACACTTCCTAACCCCTCAGGGATTCACCAAAAGAAGCAAAGCCAGAAAGTGGCTGAATAAAACCCCACAGTGGTTATCAATGCAGATCGATTCTACATGTCATGACAGTGTATTAGAATACACTTGGGGAGCCAACGAAGAAAGATCATTTCCAAAATGAGGATGTGATCAACATTTAATCAAGTTTTTAAAAATCCTGTTTCCATCCTCTGTAGTAGAAAATGTTCAGTTACTGTTTATTGTATTTTTAAGTTTTAGTGCTGTGACGTCTACGGCCGTACCAGCCTGAACGCGCCCGATCCTCTGATCTCGAAGTTTTAGTGCTGTGGACAAGTCACCTGTGCCCTAGTTATTATAATGAGTTTTTTCCCCCCCTATGCTCTCTACTGCAGTAGGAGTGACTGGAGAGGGTAGAAATGACATGTTTAGCTTTACAGTCCTGTGCCTGTTGTGAGGCTCATGGTAGACCCTTGGTAAGTATCTATGGAATGAAAGAATGGGTGGAAGGAACAACCCAAGTATTCATTGATTCATGAATGTATAAACAAAGTATCGTATGTACTTATAATGTAATATTATTCAGCCTTAAAAACGAAGGAAATTCTGACATCTGCCATACCATGGGTGAAGCTTGAAGACATTACACTAAGCCAGTCACAAAAAGACAAATACTGTATGACTCCACTTATATGAGGTACTTAGTCAAATTCATAGAGACAGAAAGTAGAATGCTGGTTGGCAGGGGCTGTGAGGAGGAGGGATGGGGAGCTATTTACCATAGCACGAAAAGAGTTCTGCAGGTTGCTTGCAAGACAACGTGAATGTACTTAACACCACTGAAATGTACACCTAGAAATGGTCAAGATGGTAGATTTTTTTTTTTTTAATTTCAGAATATTATGGGAGTACAAACATTTTGATTACATGTAGGCCTTTGCCTCCCCCAAGCCAGGGCTAGAAGCGTGCCCTTCCCCCATACAGTGTGCTCTGTCTCCATTATTTGTGAGTTTACTCCCCCATAAGTGACCGGCACCCAGTGAATATTACTACCATGTGAGCACCTTAGTTTGAACAGTTAGTAAGGATGGTAGATTTTGTTATTTGTATTTTATCACAATTAAAATTATAAAAAATAATGGGTGGACGGATTAAAAAAAACAAACAAACCAAAATTTCTGTTGTGCTCAGGCTGGTGTGGTTTTCATTCCATGTCTTCAAATTACTAACTCTTGGAAATAGAAACAATGGAGACCATGTTCTCACTTCTTCATTTGCAAAAACACTTAAGAACAAGAAACTTTACATCAGGAAAGCCTGAGTTTTTTTAAAGGCATCACATGACCAGATGTCCACCTTCAGGGCCAGCTGGGGACGCTGTTGTTTGTAACAAGAGTGAGGGGAACGAGCTTGTCAGGGAAACCAGCAGGAAACAACTTTTCTTTTGAACAGAAAATGCTTGAGGATGCTCATGCTTTAAGGTCTTACGATGGAGGGATCATACTTGAACGGTTCAAAACAATATTATGAATTACCTTCAGATTGGTTTGCTTGGTTGATTTAGCCCTGCCTGGGTCTCCTGGTAGCTGTTCAGTTCCATCCTGGTGGCTGAGTCAGGTGGCTCAGGAAAAGAGCTATTTGAGAAAAACTTTTTTCCTCTGAAAATTTTTTTGGTGGAGCTCGCCTCTGTAATCAATGTTTGGGACAGCTTTATGGGAGGCCATCTGATGAAGTGGCTAAAGGCACAGAGTCTGGACTTGGACAGTACAAGGTGCAAATTCTGGCTGGGATACTCCAGTTGTGGAGTCTTGGGCAAGCTATTTGGCCTTCTGAGTTTTGGGGTAAAATGGAGATAATAATAATATCATTGGTGTGTGTGAATGAGGATTCAATGAGATG
>CAUYRT010090472.1:0-30749 GCA_963574885.1 Lepilemur ruficaudatus | reverse complement strand
TCTTTTCCAAATTTAAGTCCTTTCTATAAATGTTAATGTCTTAAACTGTCCTCTGAAGAGAAATGGCCTGGCAGAGTGGATAAAAATCCACAAGCCTAGTATCCGCTGTTTATGGGAAACACATCTAACCCACAAAGATGGATTCAGGCTGAGGGTCAAGGGATGAAAAACTATCATCCAGGCAAATGGAAGTCTAAAGAAAGCAGGTGTAGCTATACTATTTGCAGACAACATAAACATTACACTAACAGAAGTGAAAAAGGATAAAGCCACTTTATAATGGTGAAAGTGAAGATCCAACAAGAAGATCTAACTATTCTTAATATTTATGAACCCAATGTAGGGGCACCTAAGTACATAAAGCAGACCTTCTCAGATCTTAATAACTTGTTAAACAATACTGCCATAGTAGCAGGAACTTCAACACTCCACTGAATCAACTGGACAGATCTTCCAAACAGAAAATGAGCAAAGAAGTAATGGTATTAAACAGAGCTCCTGAACAAAAAGATCTCACACTTCTCTACAGAACATTCCACAAAAATAAAGCTGAATTTACATTCTACTCACCAGCCCGTGGAACCTTTTCCAAAACTGACCACATACAAGCCCTCAAATCAGATCTCATCAAATTCAAAAAAATAGAAATTATACCATGTGTCTTCTCTGACCATAGAAGTATAAAACTAGAGTTCAATTACTATAGAAACTCTCACCACTTCACAAAGTCCTGGAAACTAAACAACTTATTGTTGAAAAATTCTTGGGTCAAAGAGGAAATTTGGGTGGAAATCAAATTTCTTAGAATTAAATAATAAAGGAGACACAAGCTACCTAAACCTGTGGAATACAGCAAAAGTATACCTAAGAAAAAAATTCATAGCAATAAATGCTCACATTCAAAAGAGAGAAAGCATAGCTATTGGCATCCTAATGAATAAACTCAAGGAATTGGAAGAAGAAGAGGAAACCAATTCCAATCCTAATAGAAGAAAAGAACTAAGATCAAAGCAGAACTAAATACTGTTGAGAATAAAAGAATTATACAGAAGATAAAAAAAACCCAGAAGCTTGTTTTTCAAAAAGGTAAATAAAATTGATAACCCTCTGGCTAGATTGACAAGAACTCAAAGGGAAAGGACTCTAATAAACTCAATTAGAAATTAAAAAGGTGACGTCACAACAGACACCACAGAAATGCAAAACATTATCTTTGATTACTATAAAAATCTGTATGCTCAAAAACTACATAACGAGGAGGATACATAACGAGGAGGAAATGGACAGATTCCTGAAAACATACAACCTTCCTGAGTTCACCCAGGAGGTAACAGAATTTCTAAAAAGACCAATCTCAAGCTCAGAAATTGGAGCAGTAATTGAGAACCTCCCAAAACAGAAGACTCCCAGACCTGATAGCTTCACGTCAGAATTTTACCAAACATACAAAGAAGAACTCATACCTATTCTACAGAATTTATTCCACAACGTTGAGAAGGATGGAATCATTCTGAATTCATTCTATGGAGAAAACATCACTTTTACTCCAAAACCAGGAAAGGACCCAACAAAAAAAGGAAATTACAGACTAATATCCCTTATGAATATATACACAAAAATCCTTAACAAAATTTTAGCTAACAGAATCTGACAGCACATCAAAAAATAATTCATCACAATCAGGTGTGATTTATTCGAAAGATGCAAGGCTGGCTCAACCTTCACAAATCTTTAAATGCAATTCACCTTATAAATAAAAACAAGAACATGACCATATGCTTCTCTCAGTAGATGGAGAAAAAGCATTGACAAAGTCCAACATGCCTTTATGATAAAGACACTAAACAAATAGGCATAGGTAGCTCATACTTTAAAATTATCAAAGCCATTTATGACAAAACTATGGCCAACATCATACTAAATGGGGAAAAACTGAAACCATACCCACTTTGAACTGGAACTAGACAAGGATGCCCACTTATTCCTCTTCTATTTGCTTGAAGCCCTAGCAATAGCAATTAGGCAAGAGGGTGATATTAAGGGTATCCAAGTAGGTTCAGATGAGATCAAACTCTCGTTCTCATAAAATATAATATTATATCTAGGAAACTGCATGGAATCTTCCAAGAGACTCATAGATTTGACAAATGAATTTGGTAAAGTCTCAGGTTATAAAACCAATATACACAAATCAGGGGCATTCATATACACCTAAAATAGTCAAGCCAAAACTCAAGTCAAAAACGCAATACCTGTTACTATAGCCTCCAAAAAAATTAAATATCTAGGAGTATATTTAACAAAAGATATGAAAGACTTATACAAGGAGAATTAAAACACACTAAAAAAAGATATTCTAGAGGATATAAAAAGATGGAAAAATCTATTTTGTTTATGGATTGGTAGAATCAATATTGTTAAAATGTCAATATTACCTAAAGTGATCTACAGAATAAATGTAATCCTCATCAAAGTACCATCTTCATTCTTCACAGGTCTGTAAAGAATGGTTGTGATATTTTGATGGGGATTGCATTTATGGTCTGTTAACCATCTTGAGTGTATTTTTGTGAGAGGTGAGAGTTAGCGATCCAGTTTCATTTTTCTGCATGTAGGTATCCAGTTTTCCCAGCACCATTTATTGAAAAGAGATTCTTTTCCCCAATGTATATTTTTGTCTGCTTTATCAAAGATTACGTTACCATATGTAGATGGTTTCATCCCTGGATTCTCAGTCCTGTTCCAAAGATCAATGCTTCTGTTCTTGTGCCAATAGCAAATTGATTTGATTATTATTGCTTTATAGTACAACTTGAAGTCAGGAAGACTGATGCCTCCCAGTTTGTTCTGTTTGCTTAAGATTGCTTTTGCTATATGAGGTCTTTTCTGGTTCCATACAAAGTGAAGAATTATTTTTTCTAGTTCTGTAAAGAATGAAGATGGTACTTTGATGGGGATTGCATTTATTCTGTCACAAGGTAGACTTTTTTAAAAAGGTGGGGGAAGGACAGGAAAAGAGCAAGTGTAAAAATCATGTTGTCCATGAGAAATTCCATGATAGTATCACAAAACAAATATGAAAGGTAAGTTCACATGCTGGAGAGTTTGGGGCTTTTGTATAAACAAAATGTGTATATATATACACATGCACCACATTTTGTTCCTCCATTCAACTGTTGATGGACACTTGGGTTGCTTCTTGGCTATTGTGAATAAAGCTGCTATGAACACAAGTGCATAAAGATCTGTTCAAGTCCTTGCTTTTAATTCTGAAAGGTTATCTTTAAAGCACAAAATAGTAAATGTGCATTTTCAAAGCCTGCTCTCTGCCTAGAAATTACTAACTACAAATTAAAATAAGATGTCTGCAATTAAAATGATGATCAATTTGAAAGTAAATTAGAGGAAATACCCAAAGCTTAACACTTCCTTTGATGTTTCTCTCTTCTTTTTTAGGTCATAGCCAAGGATAAAAATTAGAAGTCAAATATTTCTGTTTCTAGGCCTTTAAGATATATATGAAAGAATTAGCACAATCAGATTTGCAAAGGTGGGTCAGCTGGGGACAGCACCTGAATACCATTATGAAATCAGTATAAAAGCTTTGGAGGAGCATGATCATGCTCAAAATACAGAGGTTCACTGGGAGAAGCAAGGAAGTTTGTAATCCATCTATTTGAATACTAATGATGAACAATAACTATCCGGTAAGGAATATTTTTGATTCTGAGAAAAAGTCCAAAGATGGGGAGACAGAAGAGCAGCTCCTGAAACGAACATGTGTTTAGGCTGGAATTGTGGTTGATGTAAAAGGGTCTCAGGTTTGCCAAGCACCATTCAGACGTGTAAATAGCTTGAGGGTACAGTGACAAATATTTCCAATTTAGAGGTGGAAATGACAGTCTTAGAAAACAGGATAAAATAGGAGTTAAAAGAAGTTTGGAGTTTTTTGGTCATTCAGTTAGAAGGATTAAAGTACTTCAGTGAAACCTCAGTTGGTAGTGGGAGCCTAAATTCAGTGGATTTATTCACCAGCCCATTGAGAAGAAACTCCTATTGGCTTTAACACTTTTAAGTTTATTTTTAGTAGGAAAGAGAATTGTGGCCTTACTGATATTTTATTTTAGAATTGTTTGTCCTTCTAAAATTGAGCCTGTCCAACTTTATTCCTTGCCAATCAATTCACAGATCCATTTGAAGCAAATCTATTACCTCTGGTGGAAGGGCCCGATACCCTTAAGACATTTTATTTTAAGCTCGTTTGTTTGTTTTTTGAGACAGTAGGATCATCGCAGCTCACCACAACCTCAAACTCCTGGGCTCAAGCAATCCTCCTGCCTCAGCCTCCTGAGTAACTTGGATTACAGGTGTGCACCACCACTCCTAGCTAATTTTTCTATTTTTTGTAGAGACAGGGTTTCACTCTTGCTGAGGCTGGTCTGGAACTCCTGATCTCAAGTGATTCTCCAACCTTGGCCTCCCAGAGAGCTAGGATTACAGGCGTGAGCCACCTCACCTGGCATACTGCAAGGTTTTGATCTTTTCATAAAAGACCTGACTCCTAGAACACTAAGCTCTTAAGATGTCACATAGTATTTAAGTATTGATGCAAGCTGAGGATGCTAAATTTAATTGGTTAGTGTGGCAATTTTATGAGAAATATCAATCATTTTTGGAGCTCAGGATTACCAAAAGAGATTCCTATCTAAAGGAAAAAACCTTTGTCAGAAGCCAAATGTAAATGTGGGTGATGGACATTTTTTTCTGCATGGTGGTTGGCTTGTATAATAAAGGTAGAAAGGCTAGATGGTAAGGCTTCTCTTCTGGGCAAAAGATACTTCATATGGTCACTCTTTAATTGAGCCATCCTTGTCCTTAATTGCATGTAACACTGAACAAAGTATACAATTTAGTAGAGTGGTTAAAAGCAGAAGTTCTGCAGTTAGACTTCCTGGGTTCAAATCCTAGCTCTGCTGTTTCCATGCTACAGGAAGTTACTCAAGTAACTACACTGCTCAGAGCCTCAGGTTCATCCACTATAAAAGCAGGAAAAGAAAGGGCATATCTCATATTATTTTTTCTTTTTTAACTATTAAATGAGTTAATTCCTACAAGCAATTAGAACTGGGCCTGGCACATGTTAATAGCTCCATATGTGGGAAGCCATTACTATTGCTGTCACTGACATGGTGGTTTCTCTCTTCCATTTGACTTCTTAAGGAGAATTCAAAGGCTAATTTTAAAGAAATCTCAAATTGAAGGATCAGACAAAGGAAGAGAATCACAGGATAGAGATTTTTTTAAAATTAAATGTCTGCTACATTTTAATCATTTTTAAGTTAAATGTCTTTTATCTACCGTTGTGTTTGTTGCTCAAGGCTATTCGGGAATTTTGCAAATTCATAAGCCATGGTTTATTGTACCGTTTAACTTAGATCTGACAGACAGCCAAGAACGGTGGCCTGAACTTATTTTTCAGGGACAGAATGAATCCTCAAGATGGCTTAAAGTTGTCCTTCTGGTTTGAGATACTTTATCTTGGTGTGTATTGAGGTTGGTTCAGTTTACTAGAGAAAGGATGCCGGTTGGGTGGCTTTTATGGAAAAGGTAAGTTTCTGCTACACCTGACCTTTGCGGATCACTGGCTCCTGTATTAGCCTTTCCAGGTAGTGCCTCCTTTATCTAACTTTTGCTCCCATACCTCTAGTTCCTTTTCATCTAATTTATAAAGTGTACAAAGCATTCATCAGTTTGTAATGGTCCCTGTGATTTCGGTATAGATGACTACTCCTCATGCATTAAATAGTGTTCTATAAAACTATGTGTAAATGAAACATAATGTGACTCTACTGGGGGATTTTAATATTTCAACTATTACAAGTCTTCCCTCTTTCAATGTACTCTGTCTCACTTGTTTCATTACATCGTGGGGGTGTACAAACTCAAAATTGCCTAGCACATTTTTCCTTCTAGGAGAATAATGGAAAAATCTTTGAATTGCTGAGCTTATTGGAATGTCTGTTTCCTTAGAGCAAGTGTTGCCAGTGAGACCTATAGGGTGAGATGTGTGCGTGCGTGCGTGTGCGTGCATGTGTGTGTGTGTGTGTGTGTGTGTGTCTGAGAGAGAGAGAGAGAGAGAGAGGGAGAAAGGGGGAAGAAGGGAGGGAGACAGTGTAGTGTCCAGTTTATGAAATTAATTTCTATAGCATGAAAGCATCCTATATATTTATCTAAGGAAAGTTGATATGAATCCTGACAACTACAGATCCACAATAACTCTTCCTATGAATATACAACTGTGAAAAATAAGCAGATTCCCAAATAGTTTGAAGTTTTTGCATGAAGCTTATCAGTATTGGCATGTGCAACATTTTAAAAGAGTAAGTATGGTTCTGCTTTGTTTTTAGAATGTATTGACCTTAATGGAATAAAATACCATATAGTAACCTTATTTTTCTTTTAGGCTGGTGTCAAAAGGGAAAATCTTTTTTTGTTGACTGCTGAAGGAATATAATTCTATAAACTTCAGTGGTTTGTAGCTAACTCATGGCAATATAGTTTTTAAACTTTTACTTAAATAATGAGTAATAGAGCTGTTTTGTTCAAATTAGAAGTGCCCTTCTCTTTTTAACTCTTTCTCTCCCTAATATTCTAGCTCTGCCATCCCATCATATTCCAAAATTAAAGACACCAATCCAGGATGCCCAGTGACTTAGCAGGATGAGGAAAACATCATCGGAGACCAGCGAGAATCCGAGGTATGACAGAAAGACCAAATGCCGTTCTGTCCGACCCTATGGGCTATGTAAGTTTCCACAAGTATTAAAATTACATCCAGAAAAGGTACCAGGGGTGGGTAGTGGTGAGAAGACTTCCAGTGAGAAAAACAGCCATGAATGATAGCATAACCTCTAAAATGAATGAATATATATTCAAAAGAGTCTTTTAAATGACAGAGAACTGGATTTCCCCTACTTTACAAAAATTGTGTGATTTTTGTCTGGGTTACATGTTAGTGGTGGTGATAGAGGGAAGGTGGTGGAAAGGGTTGGGGGATGGATTGGTCAGCCACCTGTGGAAATGGGGGCTGCAGAGTTGATAAAAATTGTCAATTATAAAGTTAGTTAACTACATAAGTTAAAATTACTTTTTTGTACAACCAAGTCAATATATATAAATATTGACTCCTGTAAAGATAGAAATATTGACAGAACTTTCCTACAAGTGTTTCAGACTAGAAAAATAATCTTGGCTCTATCTACAAGATTTGTAGAAGCATCAACATGAGAGGGTGACCAAAAAGAGAATAATAGGAATGGTGACATTAATAATGGAAAAAATGTTTCCAGAAAAGAAATTAAATTGAATTTTAATGAATATGGCCAAAATTTATAAAGAGAGATCTTAAGAAGGGGAATTGGGCGTGGCTAAATGATATAGTTTTAAGAAAATGTAACACAACAGTAATCATCTGTCTGCTAAAGGACAAAGACCACAGCTGGGCTTGCAAATGAAGACATGCTTAGAAAGGAAGAGAGTGACTATCTGTCATTAAATAAGGCTCAAACAATCCCTTAATCTGGGGCTTTGATCTAGACAGAAAATGTCTGAATACTGTACCTGGACTTGCCAGCTACTTTTAGGATAGAGGGCAGGAGAAATCATTTTTATCTTGGGACTTCTATTGATCCTGGTTTAGTGCTTTGTACTCCAGGGCTCCCAGAAAGGTGACACTTAGGAGTGACAAGAAGTAACATCATTTCCTGGTCTTATCCATAGTTCCTGTTTACTATAGCTCTACCTCAAGGGTTAGGAATATGATGAAAGGAAACAGTTTCTTCCAAAGAGTGATCCAGTAGAATAGTTTCCAGATTCTTAAAACTGTTGGCAGTTATGTTAAAACACTTAGCAATTTTGATCTCTCTAGAAGAATACCCATAGACATTCTGGAAGATGAGAGATCTAATTGCAGTTCAGTTATTCAATAATTTTTAAAAAGCCAGCTGAGAAGTCTATTTGAAAAATTTCTTGAGAAGCCAGAAGAGCTCTGTGGAAACTGATTAGCTATTTTCTATTTCTATTACAAATGGAATAGAGGGGAAAAAAATAATAGACAAATCTCCAGATGTGAAGAAAGCAACATAATTTGCATCTCAAGTTTTCTTCCACCTCAATGTCTTTTGCCTATTTGGCCCACTTCCACCATTCTTCTTTGTCTTAAACCAGTCTCCTCATGTCTGCCACTGGACTTAAACTCTCAGAAGTCCCTCATTTTCCTCTCTAACATTGCTAGATGGGACCATTGTGCTTTGCATCAATTCAGGTAGAAACAAGGTTTGTGTTTTACAAAAGGACTTTCCCTAACATTTAAGGAGAAAGTTAAGTACTTCTATGTTCACCAAATGTCTTGACCAAAAGATAGTAGTGGCATAGCTTGCAAGATCTTGCCCTGTTTTCTTTTCTTATGGCCAGATTAAATTATTCAGATTGCTACACTGAGGCAGCTGTAGACTGTCTTGTCTGTCATATTGAGGTTCTTAGGATTTGTTTTTTTGTTTGTTTTTGCATCAGAACCCAATCAGATCTGGGTTCTGATGAACTCCTGGTATATATTTATCTTTGATCTCATCTGAGTTTTCCTTGCATATCTAGATAAAGAAGGTACATCATTCCTATCTGGCCCTTAATGATACCTTCTGATGTTCTGAAAGAAACAATTCACACAGCATTTATCATTGTTGAACTCAATATTAGTTGAACTCTCGAGTCATTGGAGTTCCATATTTTCCTAGATTTTGAATTTCTGTCTGGTCTGGCCTAAAGAATCTTCAGGGGCCAGTTATTAAGATAACTAGTACCACTTTAATTCTTATCTAAGTTAGCAACCCAGCTTAGCTTCAGAGTCATTTTTTCAATAGGTGGTCTCAATGCCTATTCTTGTCCTGCAATGGCTAAAGGACCTCTCCTATTATAAAGCTGTTGCTGCAGGTTAGGTTGTCTCAGGCCTCCTTTAGCTCCCATCAGCTTCATACTCATATCAAGGTTTTGCTCAATGAATATGCGCACAAATATTGCTGTTTATTTCCTGAGATCTAATAACTTTAATTACCCTCTCACAATCTTGCCATCATCCTAAGCTTTGGCATGGGCCAAAAAAGATCATATTTTCTTGTTTGATCAGATTGTATTTGAAATGCCTATTAGATCTTTGTAGAAATACCAAGTAGGAAAGTAAACACTAGCTTGAAATTTACTGGATTGGTCAAAATTTGTGTGACAGATTGTACTTTTCAAAGATGGCAGCAAAAATCTCTCCCATCCTGCATGTTCTTCTCTTTTGTGATCTTCACAGTATCCTATCCAGAGGTGGGTCTACCTTGCTTCTCCTTAAATCTTGGCGGGCTTGTGACTTGCTTATAATCAATAGCATGGGGTTGAAAGTGATACATGTGACTTTGGGGCTGTGTAGGAAAAGGCAATGCAACTTCTGCCTCTTTCTTTGGAACACTCATGCTTGATACCCTGAGATACCCAGGTAAGGTAGGAACAGTTCTCCGAGGCTGACACTGTGTGAGGAACCTCCTGATCTATAGAATATGTGAGCTTAATAACATAGATGTTGCTTTATTCCACTAAGTTTGAGCAGTTTGCCACACATAAATGGTAACAGACTATCTTTCACTTTAATAAAAGATGGTCAGTGTTGGCACTCTGGGTACAGACAGAGCAGAAGAGGATTAAAGTAGACTTGAAATAGCCAGTGAGCCAGAAGGAGCACCAGGAGAGTTTGGTGTCATAGAAATAAAAAGACGAGAGTTAAGCTTAGAAGTGATGCATTTTTTGTGTGTGTGATAAGAAGAGCAAGAGTATACTTGCCAATCTTCTCCCTTCCCTCAGAGTGATTGGTTTCAGTAGGGGTGAAGAAAAAACAATTACTGAAGTTGAGAGGTCAAATAAAGAAAACTTTCAAGTACATTTTAAAATGATGTTTAAAACAATTATTTAGACTCCAGATTATTAACACTTACCACCAGTACCCACCAACTAAAATTTCCCTACTTCATGTGCAATTCAAATGATAGCCAGGTGTTTCCCTTTCTCTCAAGATCTAGGTAAAATTGGCTTAGAACTCCTTCCTAGGATTTCTCAGGATTTTTAGGGGCTTGTGTTTTCATGGCTACCCCCAGATTGCTGCTTCTTCATGTGCTTGAGTTATATCTGCTCAGATGTGGTACATGGACTCTTCAGTTTACACACTCACTCATACAAACTGGAAAAGTGAAAGGAAGGTAGAAGAGGAGTTGAAATTACAGCAACCCAAACAACTTAGAGTGGAACAGCAGACAATGTCATTCTTAAATGGTTCTTTGTCCATCTCACAACCAATGTCCCACAATGACATTTTACCCTATACAGCATCCAGCTTCATACCATCTCTCTGGGTGGTTGATCTCTCTCCTTCTGTCTTGCCTCTCTTCTCCCACTCTTGGAAAACTCAAGGGAATCCAGATTGTTTCTTAATTCTACAGAGCAATTTTTCTTTTAAGGTTTTCAGCATATAAAATTCACTTCCATAACAGTTGTTGTAGTTATGAACAGACACAGAAAAGGAACCATGCTGTTACTTTAAACTCATATTTAGTAGTTTTTCCTGGGATTTTAGTTGCTCTACTCAAGAAGGTTTCCATATGTATTCTTAGATAGCTAGGGCTGCTATAACAAAATACCATTGACTGGATGGCTTTATAAACAATAGAGATCTATTCCTCAAACTTATTCAGTTCTGAAGGCTGGAAAGTCCATGATCAAGGCACTGGCAGATTCATTGTCTGGTGAAGACCCACTTCCTGGTGCATAGATGGCTGACTTTTCACTGTGTTCTTACATGGCAGAAGGGGGAAGGGAGCTCTCTAGGGCCTCTTCCTTAAAGACACTAATCCCATTCATGAGGGCTCTACCCTTATAACCTGATCACCTCCCAAATGTGTAGGACAGTTCTCGAGGTGGTTTCAGACCAACCCAGTTCTCCGCACTTTCTCAACTGTATTTCTCAAGAATAACTGTAGAATATGCTGGAAATGCAAAATTCTGAGATGAGGTGGAGCTACTGGAACAGCCTAGGCTCTGTTCCAGCTTCCCCTACCCACCCTGAATAGGATGCCCTTCAATGCTTTAGCCCAACATCTCATGTGACATCAGGGAATAAAACCCAGGATAGGCTCCTTTTGGGGGCTCCTCAGCTGCTGTGTAAGTGGGACATGCACAGTTGAGACTTCATCCACCCCAGGCAGCTTTCCTTCACCTTGAGAAACTGGCTCACAATGAACCCTAGGCTTCTGTTGTCCCTTGCTGCCTATCTGTAAGTAATAAATCTGCTTCATGTAACTTGTGGTGTGGGTGGGTGTTCTGTCTCACCAGACTCAGAGATATTGATAACCAGTGCACAGCAAACCTGCTTCACAAATACCATACACTGGGTGTTAAGATTTAACACATGAATTTTAGGGGGACACAAACATTCAGTCTATAACGTATGTGTTCTGACGTTTATGTATTTGAAAATATCTCCATGTTTGCTTTCATGAATAAGGATAACTTGACTGTGTTTAGAATTCTTAAGTACCATCATTTTGTTTACAACTCTGTGGTTGACAGTCCTTTTTTTCTTTTCTTTGGTGTCATATCTTTGAAGCCCTATAAACATGTTGCCTTGCATGGCAAAAAGGACTCTGCAGATGTGACGACATTAAGGATCTTGAGATGGGAATATTATCCTGAATTATCTGGGTGGGCTCCATGTAATCACACAGGTCTTCATAAGAGGGAGGCAGGAGAGTCAGAGTCAGAGAGAAAAATTGGAAGAAGCTGCACTGTGGGCTTTGAAGATGGAGAATGGGGCCACAAGCCAAGGAATGCAGGTGGCCTCTAAAAGCTAAAAAAGTCAAAGAAATGAAGTCTCCCCTAGAGCCTCTAAAAGGAACACAGCCCCTGCTGGCATCTTGATTTTAGGATTAGTGACCTCTATCTATACTGTAAAAGAATTAACTTATATTGTATAAGCCACTAAATTTGTGGTAATTTGTTAAACAGCAATAGGAAATTAATAATGCTATCTTTAGTTTCATAGGTAAAAATATCCTCTTTAATTTAATTTGTATTTAGATGTATAATATGAATAGAAAATTTCCTTTAATGTTTTTCTGTTTATTCTAATAAATATATTTTTAAAAGAAGGCAGTTATAGTTTTTCAAGGAAGGAATATAGTCTAAACTATAAGATCTTTCCCTGAGTCTGGTAATTTTTCTCAGTTTGCTCATCCACAGATGGCTATCTATGCTTTCCTAGTCTTGTTTTATAACCAAATAGAAATGGACATGGTTTCTGTTAATCTGATAAAATTTCCTACTAGAATATATCCTTATAGATCAATTGATCGATGGAAAAAGTCACAACATAATAATGTAATTTTGATATCTTCCCAAATCTGAAGGTTTCTGAAATAATTCTTTATTCTGTCACAGAAATAATGTTTCTCCCATCCAATGTGAGTGCAGATAATCTAGTTTCTTCCCAAATAATTTCTGAGGATTCTAGATAGGTGCTTACAAATTTTAATAAGTATTAGCAACCTCTCACTATGAATAGTTCTCTACTCAGTAGCTAGAATAATCTTAAAATATAGATAGTATTGTGTCATTTCCTTGTTTAAGGCAGAGTAGCTGCTCATTTTACTTAGGGAAAAGACAAAAATATTTAAACTTACAAATTTCAGCATGACCTGCCCTCTGCCTACCTTTCTAGGATCATCTGTTGCTATCGTCTCTGACTATTGTTGTTTTGGCACTGTAAACACACTAAGTCGCTTGCCACCCCAGGACCTTTGCATATGTGTCCTTTCCCTCATGAGATTTTCTTCATTGTCAAGTGTGCTTCCTGACAACTTTTCATCTTCCAGGTCTCACTTTAAGTATTATTTTGCCAGTTGAAATTAGCCCTATTGTTAAAGCTTCTCATAGAACCCTATAATTAAGTTTATTGCTCCCTGAGGCCTTTTAGGCCCATGATATGGTCTGAATATTTTGGTAAATATAAGTGAGGCTGTGCTCCTCATGACACAATGCCTATGTATTCTTTTCAGCCTTGATACCTCAAAATTTCAAGGGGTGGTAGTATCAATTGGCAACTGCTTTCTCTACTGTATTATGGGCACACTGCTGTTCTAAAAGAGGATATTTTACATTGGTACTACACATCTTCTTTCAATACAGTTTTATCTAGGCTGGGCATAGTGGCTCATGCCTATAATCCCAGCACTTTGAGGGAGTGAGGCAGGAGGATCACTTAAGATCAGCAGTTTGAGACTAGCCTGAGCAACATAGTAAGACCCCATCTCTACAAAAAAAATTTGTTTAAATTAGCTGGTGACACTACACTCAAGCCTGGGCAACAAAGCAAGACTCTGTCTCTAAAAAATAAACAAAAAAATGCAATTCTATCTGTACTGCTTTTAACAGAAGTGCCTCAAAGTTTCTTACATATGGCCAGTATTCATCTTTACTTTCTGTTGCTAATATATTTTTATTATATTATTTTTGATATATAAAATTTTATATATAAAATATTTCAATATTTTAAGTATTTTATTTGTTATATTTTTTTCTATCCTCCTCAAAAATATGATATTGGACATTTCAATGGGTATTTGGGAGCAGGGAGATAAAAACCTGCTCTTACCATTACATTAACCAGAAGCTTTTCAATGATTTCTTCACCAACCATGTTCCCTTTACTCTCTGTCTTGTCTATTGTCTATTTATTACATTATTTTTGTTATGGGTAGGAATTGCATTCCAGAAAATTGTTATGTATACTAAAAACTTAAGAATATACATATAACATGAAATATCCTGTAATAGATTGTCCAGATATCTTCAAAGGAAGATTTCATGACTCCAGTAACATTTGCATTTCATAGTTGATCGAGTGCCCTTGTAAAATAATCAGCACTGTCACGAATACTTCTCACTGTTGAGTCACTCCAATACATTGGCATTTGAATGTTTATCACCCTTATCAAATCAATTCAGCATTGCTAACTTTATATCTAGGGAAAGGGATTTTGTAGCTTTGTCCATAACTTGGAAGAAGAAAAAAGAGAAAGATCCATGAGGTATGAAAGAGCACTAGAATTCTTCTATTTTATAAGTGAATTCTGGTGGCATCAGATGAAACCCAACCACATATGTATGGAAATATGAAATACCAAGGTGTGGATAATATTCAAGTATAAAATGAGATTGCTGTGTAAAAACACCATCTTTAAAATGGAGTTGTTCTTTTGAACTATATAATTGGGAAATAATCCTGGAAGAAAGAGCTTCCATTGCTTGCTATGGTTGTTATCCATTAGAAAGACTTCATAAGAATGGCCTGAAAGAATTCTCTTAAATGTCCTTGAATAAGAGTAATTTTTTCTTATATGCCTAATACAGCTAAATAAAGCATAGTCTTTCCAGAACTGAGACCAACACAATATATCATTAATTTTATCCAGTTGCTTCCTGAAGAGGTCCCAATTATATGACTTTTTTCTCCTCACCTAATGTAATTGGTAAATAAGAAATAGACTATAAACAGCATTATATTTCCTTTTCCATCAAGAAAAGGGAGTATATTAGATGTAACAAATTATTTTGGGCCCTTTATATTAAAAAAAGAATATCCTTTCCTTTAAACTATGACGTATCTACCTTCCATGTGGTACTAAATTATCCTAAGACCTCTTCTAAAAATAAATGTGGTGAACATGGGGTGGACAGATCATCAATTTCATTTTATAGCGATAATACACATAGATTTTTCTTTGTTGTAGTGAGTAAAAAATGTCTGAGATCTAACATAAAATATTAATCCTGCTCTTTCTTTTCCATGTCTTAAGATAATCCAACGTAATCAGTATCAAAATGGTGTACACCTTCCACAACCTTTTCTATGCTCATACAAACAAAATTTATATAAATTTAGATAAAAAGAGAAAGAATATGTGAAACTAGCCAAGACAGTACCAAAAACATTAAATGTATTATAAAATTACTATAATCAAAAGACTATGGTATTGGCTAAAAAATAAACCTTTCACGTAAACATGCATGGCTATCACACATGAGCAGTTAGTGTTAGCCTCTTGCTCAAGTTTCTAGTAATTCTCCATGGTCTATAGTACTGATGCCCAATAGAACTTTCTATACTCATGGAAATATTTTATAATCTACACTGTCCAACATGGTAGACACAAGCTCCATGTGGCTAAAGAGTACTTGACACATGACTCACACAACTGAGGAAATGAATTTTTAATTTTGCTTAATTTTAATTAATTTAAATATAAATGATCACAGGTAGTTTGTAACTACTATACTAGATAGCAAAGGTTTATAATGTCAAGGCTAACCTCCTTATCAAGCACTTAAGATTGTCACATTTCAGCTCAAACAACTTGAGCTCAAGGTCTGCAGGGCATGAGAATAAAAACAGAAGACTCTGTTAGAATCTATTTATATGGGGGGTAGTTGGGGGCAATGGAATGATGGGGTGCAGGGGACAGAAATAATTTCTTACTCTTGTTCTATAGACATTTGCATATGCACAACAGAAAACTTAAAGAAGAAAAGTTGTTAGAGGAAGACACAGAGACCAAATTCCTCATATTTGAAATGAGTATTTTAAAAGGTGTGGGCCAACAACTTCCTACTCAGGAGTGTTCCCAGGATTAAGAAAACTGAGGAAATGTTACCAAAAACTTGGCATTTATCCTGAATGAGGACAAATGGTTTGAGGGGAAGGAACGAGAAGTTTATTAATTTGCTGACAAAGAAGCAGGTTGGCAGACTCTCCAGTCTTAAAGTACCAACATCCTGCCTCTGAGCAGGGATACAGGGCTTTCAAAGGCAAGGTTTTCAGCTTCAAGCTATTGCTATTCAACTAAGATTAGACAACTAAGTATGCTAATTGCTTAGGTTCAGGCCCAAATTATAGGAGTGTAGAAACCATCTTCTTGTGTTGAGTCAGTTCCTGGCTTGGGGTCACAATTTCAGTTCAGTCAGTTTCTTGGTATGGACTGCTGGTCTGGGTGGGTCAGCCAATCTACTGGAATGCAGGGCCTGGAAGATATCTCAGAAAGTAACTTCAGGTTTCAAGAAAGTGATGCTATCTGCAGAGAAAGTTAAGAATCTTTATGATTACCAGCTGTGTGACTCCAGAGTAGCAATTAGAGAGAAGCAAATGAGGACAGTGGCTGATTATCATCAAGCAAACAAGGGGACAGTGGCTGATTATTATCATTATTTTTAGCTGGGCCTGTGCCTTTGCAGAGTTTTAGCCCCTTAGCACAGTTCTTGCCTTGTACCCCGTTGTTGATTTGTAAAGGGCAGTTTTACAATTATTCTCCTAGGTGGGTCTGGATCTTATGCAGATAAAGAAACTTTAACTTTTTGTAGGGAGTACTGACGGTAGAGGGTAAGTCAGAGAGACCTGGAATCTTCTTTAGACAGTCTAGCATGTGAAAATGCCATATTTTAGGGTTACATATTTTTAATATCCTTCAATACCCCAAAATATGCCATTTTGGCATAAGGATTATTTTGAGCTGAAGGCAACTGAAAAGCAGCATAGTCAAATCTCTTTGGCTGCCTCCTTTCTGCCTAAAAGTAGGGCATAAATTTCCCTTTGTTAAGGCAATATAAATTTCATTTGTAATAGTGTTTCTCTTTCCAGTACCAGGAAGAGAGTGGCTCTTATCTGCCTAACAAACTTACTAAACAACCCTTATCTGTTGTAGATTTCCCAGTTACCTTTCCACAATCTCTTGCCCCTAGGAGCCTAATCCTCCCACTTTCTTTTGTCTAGTCACTACTCCACAATTTATCACCCTTTGTTACAATGGCATATAAGCCCTCAAGTCTAATTGCTTCTTTGTGTTTTCATTTCTTTTCTATGAGACCCTGTGCACGTTTTTAAAAAAATTAACATCAGTAAAGAGACATATGCCTTTTAGCCTACTAATCTGTCCTTTGTCACTTTAATTTGCAGGCCCCAGCCACCCAACTTCCAGTCACTGCTATAGGTGCAATGAAATTAAGACATAAAAATCCCTGCTTTCTTGATGATTCGTAATCAAATTGAAAACACCTCAATAGTCTTCTAAAAGAAAAATGGTTGAATGACGATACATCTATACTATGAAATACTACAAAATGTTTGAAACTGGAATGTGGTAAAATAATTATGTATTAATGCAGATTTGGGAGGCCAAGATGCTATTAATTGATAAAAATCAAGATGTGGAACAGCAAGTATTATCTCATTTATGTGAAAACAAAACAATTTTAAAATGGTATTATGTAACCTGCAAAATTCTGGCCAGTTTGTACCATCATTTTCAAAGAGGCTCAGCATAGGATCATATTTCCAGAAACAACCTTCCTGCAGCCGAAGATAATTGAAAGCAATGTGCATCCTTATTGCACTTGTTCAAAACATTGCCACAAGGGTAAGTACATTCAACTCTTTAAAAAATGTTCTCTTTTTATATCTTTCAGTCTCAGTAATCTCAGAGCAGTGGCTCTCCACAAAAACCTTTCGTATTCCTTTCTCCCTGAAAATCTCCTAGACCCAACAGGATTGAACTCTGTCTTTTTTGCCTCCCCTTCAGCCTTCTTGATTTATTATTTTCTCTCCCTCAGTAGTTTACCTTGATTTCAATAAAAATTCCTTGGCTTCCTAAGATCTCTCCTTGTCTTCCTCCAGCCCTTTACTTCCATACGCATATTAAAGACTCAGGACTTGGCGACTAATTGTTTGGGGGGAGAGGAAACACTACAGGTGAGGAGAAAATGTGCCTGTTATACTTTTAATTGAAAAAATCGGAATAAAGATAGTACATACACAGTATGTATGAGTATAGCTATGGAAAACATACAGCCTGAAAACTTTTATGGGAAGAAAAATAAAACACTGAAAGGAAATGCACTAAAATGTTAACAGAGATCATTTTTTAAAATTGTTTTTCAAAGGGCAGTTTCCCCCTCTATATTTACTTCTTGATATTTTCTTAAATATTTCTAATCATGTATTTTATAACATACAGACTTAAATATTGGTATACCTTAAGAAATTCAATAATTGTGTATGTCTCAGCTAGAATCTATATTTTTGCTCATTTCTAGATTCAGATATATCTGAGTCTATTTACCTGAAATAACAAGGAGTCTCCAGTGAGAGAACTCAATATATTAATAACAGAATGGGAAGTCTGGAAGACCAGGTTTGTGCAATAACTTTCCTGATGTCTGAAGGACAACAAATCTGAATATAATGTGCTATCTTTACACATTACACAGTACACTGTGTCTACTAGCTCCCCACTGCATGGTTAAGTCCTGAATCTGGGGGAAGCACTTGGAAAGAAAACCTGAATAAACGATTTACACTAAAATATCTGTTAGCCCCTAGAGTAAAAGTGGGAAAGCACTGAGGCAAATTGTGACCCAAAGGGGCAAGACAAGCCTTTCCTCTTGTGTGGACCACAGCTTGGTTAAGTGCTTTAAGGAGCTCCACAGAACCCAGGTACATTTCCATGCTTTACAGGCTACAAAGTGTGTGGGAGAAGGCAACTAGCAGTATTAGTACCTTGCACCTAGTTTGTTTAGGAGTCTATGTCTCAACAGTAGATATCCACCAAAAGGTCCACAGTGGGAGACAGAAAATGACAGGGCTTATTTAGGAGCATATACATCGGAAATAGTCACTGGGAATGGCTAGGATTATTTGGGGAACAGAAGGTTCTTTCAAGTCCCTCAGAGGATGGTGCTGCAATTGGAGGAAAGGAAAGCCTAAAAACAAGGCTTATATTACTGCTGCCCAACCAGGTTCACTTGCATGCTGCCCAGGAGGAAGCCAATACTCAGAGACAGCAGGGTTTATAGCAGAGAAAGAGTTTGTTCTGCATAGCACTAAGCTGGGAGATGGGAGAAATTTCTCAAATCCACCTCCCCAAGAATTTGGGAGACAAGAGTTTTTAAAGAGGCTTGGCATAAGCAATTGAATCTGCTAATTGGCTGGGTTCAGGGCGAAACCATAAGGTTGTATAAGTTGTCTTCCTTGCTGACCAGGTTCTTGAATGGGGGTCACAAGATCAGTTGAGTCCATTCCTTGAGATTGGCCACTGGTCTGGGTGGGTCAGCCATTCCACTGGAATGCGGGACCTGGCAGATATCTCAGAAACTACCCCTAGCTTTCAAAAAGGTGGTGTTATCTATGGAGAAAGCTTAGAATCTTTATGACCACCAGCTATGTGGCTTTAGAGTGGCAATTATAGAGAAGAAAACAGGGGAACAGTGGATAATTATTATCATCATTTTTAGCTAGGCCTGTGCCTTATTTTTAGCTAGGCCCTTATCACAGTTCTTGCCTGTACCCCTTTTTATTAATTTGTAAGTGTGGTTTCAACATGACATATGGGAAAAGTGTTTTTTATCTCTCCTCTGAATACATCATCAACTCTATTCTTACTGAATGCAGAGATTCTGCTTAAAGATCATTCAGCCAGTTCCTCTTCTTCCTTTCCAGATCATATTTTTGGTTACTGCAGGCATGTTAGTTGGGGAGAAAAAGGATATAAAGTGTAAATATAGTCTCATGATTAACCTTTTATGAAGCTTGTATTTGGGGAATGGACAGGGTAAGACTCATACCACTTTTGGTTAGTCAAATATTAGGTTTACTACATTCAATTGTTTGAGAGATAATCTGATACATATTTACATTTAAATTGTTTGGCAGCAGGGTTCTATTAATTAATAGCCCTAAAAAAGATTTTAATTGAGCCTGTTGACATACTGACAGAAGACATTCTAAATTATTTTTTGTATCCTTGTCCTTCATTTATATGGAAAATCAAGAATTATGTCTTTTGGATGATTAAGTTCATCTTTGTATTATAACAGTCTATATGTAAAGAATACAAAGGACATAGATACTTGGTCTGACTGTATATCTGATAGGCTTGGGATTCCATTTACTTGAATGCTGTTATTTTCAAAATTTCTGTGCCAATAACTGCTTAGCTGTCCAGGGATTATGAGTTTATGAGTACAAATGGCCTCCTGATTTTTATAAAACAAAAACTAGCTCTTCTCTGGCAGGCAAAACGTTTCCACTGAAGTGATCTCCTTTTCTCACTTTAAATAACAAAGATACGATTTTTCTAAATGTTTTGTCTATGCAACATCTTTAACACCTTAATTGATTTGAAATGATCTTGGCCTTGTAAAATATGCTCACTAAACAGGTTTTTCTTTTTTCTTTGAACCAATGCAAGCATTTTATAGCACCTGGTTCTTCAAAAAGCAAAACCCACACCATACCCACAAGTTGGCATACAGCCAAGAAAGTCCTTTTGTGTATGTGTGTGTTTGTGGTGAATCATTCATAGCCTGTAAGATCTATCAAAATAGCTTTGTTTGAAAGCCTTGTTTTTCTTATCTTTTTTCTGATGACTCACATTTCAGTGCTTTCATGTCTAGATTCTCTTTTCTTTCTTGTTTCTCATCATGTTCATTCAGAAGATGTTCTTTCACTAGTTCCAAAATTTGTATTTCTATATTCTGTCAGTTTTCATCTTGAAACATACACACAGCAATATGCTCTGAATCATAAAATTCTGCATTAAATCCCAACACTTAAAAAAACCCATATTCTCAATATAGGTTTACCTGCACTTCTGTTGCCATTTTTATTTAGTACAAATTTATGAATATTTTAAATTCATTGGCACTTATGAAACTTGAAATTTTATTTTAATGTTAGGAAGATTTTGGCTGCAAAAAACATAGAAACTAATGCTAAGTGGTTTAAACCATAAGCACTTAATGCCTCATGGATGAATATGAAACTATGGTGGTTCGGGGTTAGTTGAATTAGTAGTTCAATAATGGCTTCAAGGACTCAGGTTCTTTCCATTTTTCTTTGCTGCAATCTTTTAAATAAGTTTTATTGAGGCAAAATTTATAAATAATCAATTTTAAGTGTACAGAGGAGTTTTGACGAATGTATACAAATGTATAACCACTACTATAATCAAGAAATCAAGCATTTCCAACATTCCAAAATCTTTTATCAGCCCCTTTGCAGTCAATCCCATCTCCTCACACAATCTCTGGCAATTTCAAATAAATGGAATTATATAGTATACACTCCTTTATGTTGTGAACTAAAATAAAATCTTAAGCCCCTCAGCTGACTGAATGGTCTTTGACTTGGCCGAGAGGACCCAGGAAAACCTTAAAGCTGAGTTGCTGGCCATGAAGAGAAGGGACGTCAAACACACCTTACATGTCCCCTCCCTTTGGTAGTTACTGTTTGTTACAATAAGATACTAAATAGTTAACAGCCTAAAGCCATGGAAGGCAAAAATTAAAGCATACCTGCAGGCCATTAATTTACTTAAGAGATGACTCAAGTTTTGGCAAATGTCCAGTGGCTTGTCTCTGATTAATAGACATCCTTATCTTAAGTTAAAACATTCCAAACCTTTAGACAAAGCTTCATTTCTTTAACCAATTAAAAATTAAAGAATCTTTAAACTCACCTGTAATCTGTAGCCTGCAACCTCCAGCTTCAAGCTGTCCCATCTTTTTTGGACCAAACCAATGTATGCCTTCCACACATTGACTTATGATCCTGTGTGTAATCCCTGCCTCCATAAATATATAAAACCAAACTTTAACCCAGCTACCATGGGCTCATTTTCTCAGAAGCTCTCGAAAACGTGCTCTGGGCCATCATTCAGGTTGTTGCTTATATTGGTAGTTTGCTCCTTTTTATTGCTGAGCAATATTCCATTATATAGGTGATATATTAATTTGTCTATCCATTCATCAACTGATGGAAATTTGTTTCCAGGTTTTGGCTATTATGTATGAAGCTGCTGTAAACATTCACATACAAGTTTTTGTGTAGATATAGGTTTACATTTCTCTTGAGTAAATACCTAGTAACACGAATGCTGGGTCATATATTAATTAATATGTTTAATGTAATTAGAAACTGCCAAACTGTTTTCCAGAGTGGCTGTACCATCACCAGCAATATAAGAGAGTTCCAGTTGCTCCACATCTTTGCTAACACTTGGGATCTTGACAGTACTTTTTTAAAGAGCAAACATTTTTAATTTTGATGAAGTTAATTATCAATTTCTTCTTTTAGGTTTCCAGCTTTTATTATTATATTTTTGGACTTTCTAAGTACACAAAACATCACAAAGACTTTCTCCTAGGTTTTCTTTCAAAAATTTTATAGTTTTAGCTCTTAGATTTAGGTCTATGAATTAATTTCAAGTTAATTTTTATGTGGGATATGAGTTAAGGGGGGAGGGTTTTTCTTCCTTCCTTTCCTTTTTGTATATATGGGTATCTAAGTGTTCTAACGTTATCTGTTGAGTGTTCTGCCACTCCTAGTGTGTTAGGCTTGTACTTTTTCCCATCCACATACCACAAGATGACTGTAGCCATTCTAGGCACCACATCTAGAAGAATATCCTGGGCAGGCTTTTTTTTTTTTCTAGAAAGTGTTGAGGAAACTTTTTTCACCCCTTACTATCTAGACTTAACAAAGGTTTACTGTTTGCTGTCTAAACTAATCACTGGACGTGGGAATGGGGCCACCATGATTCATTTATTCATTCAACAAGGAAATGGCATGTTTTCTATATTCTTTCTAGGACTTGGGGATACAGTAGTGACTAAAACAGGCAAAAATGTTGCCTGACTTCATGAAGCATACAATTTACTGAGGAAGACTATTTGTCTATTATCAAAATAAATATGTAAAGCTTATAGTACATTGCTGTATATTAATGGGAAATAAAGGAAAAGAGGCTATGAGGTATTGTGGGTGAGCTGAAATTTCAGATAGGGTGGTTAGGAAAGGTGTCACAGTTGACTTTTGAATAAAGACCTGAAGAAAATGATGGAGTAGGCCATATAGATACCAGATTGAAGAGTGATCCAGGCAGAAGGAAAAGTGCAAAGGGCAGTTTTGGCCATATTTGGTGATGTCTGGGGACATTTTGGCTGTCTTAACTTTGGGGGAAAGGGAGTGCTGGGGAGGCCAGCGTTGCTCCTGTATATCCTACAATGCGCAGGGCAGCCTATGTCTTGATCTTCCTCCTACTCCAACAAGAAATTATCTGATCTGAATGTCAATGGTGCCTAGGTTGAGAAATGCTGTTTTAAGTCATAGTAAAGACTAGTGTATACTGAATAGATTAGAATGACACTGAAGTATTGTCAGCTCAGAAATTAAGCTTTTAAGAGGATCACTTGCCTGTTTGTTGTGAGTGGACTAAAGGTGTAGAAAGGGTGGAAAACAAGTATAGCATTTAGGGAGGTTATGCAAACAAGAAAATATGGTTTGGACCAGGATAAACCCAGTAGGGGTGGTAAGTGGTAGATTGTGGATATATTTTGAAGGTTGAGCTAACAGGATTTAATAACATTCATATGTACATGTGAAGGAGAGGAACCAAGCATGAGTTAGATGCTGTGGCTGGTGCTGGAGCAGTATCTTCCCAAAGAAAGGAACCTGGAGAAGTGGTGGATATCTGAACACATTTGGAATGGGGGAAAGACTATGCATGTGGTTACTAGGATAGGTAATCAATTGTATCTGTTACATATATATCTTATGGAAATAAGAATGGACATTGTTGGATTAGTGAATGACTACTTTAAAAGGCATAATTATTCTAAAGACTAAGTTTCTTTAAAAATGCTTTTATATCCATCACATCGTTTTCTAAGAAATGTTTTGTCATGCCATCTTTCATTTTGGTGAGAGTTTGATAGATGTAGGATGTCCCAATTCCTTATCCCATCAAGGTCATTAAAGGCCTTCAATTTTCCTTTCAGTATTTGCCTCCCAAGCAATTATTGAAATCTATGTACAATGTTGTTGCGTTGTTTTCTAAGCATTGTTGTCTACTATAAAATGTTGTAAGCTCACTATGAGTTCCTACGTGTTAGAAAACTATTTAATACAGTACTCTCACCTGTCAAAATAAACTTATAGCCTATAAACTGGGGTTATTTCCATTTTACAGACAAAAATGCTTGAGTGTAGTAAAGTAATTTCATTTGACTGAGATTATCCAACTAGTAAATGGCGGAGCTAGGTCCTGAGCCAATATGTCTTTGAGGACTTCAACGCTGTGTTTTAGGTCCTCTTACTCCACCTTCACGTTCCAGGCGGCTTGGTTAGTAAGATGAGTTGCTTGGTGAGAGTACAGCAAGGACTTGCCGATTGACTTGGAAGCTCTTGGTACTCAGGTCGCGGCACTGGAGACCTAAAAATCTTCCTATACAAATGCACGTCGTGGTTATTTCACACCAGACTGATCTGATGGCTCATCTTCCAGACTCTGGCGGGAGAGGCTGGATGGCAACAATAAGCTCCCATTCCCGATTTAGCCCTGACTCTCTCTCTTCTTCTCCCTGGGCGTCTCCAGGCGTGGACAGACCGCCAGAAGGGCACCGAGGGCCTAGGCTTGGCGTCTGCACCTGGAGCGAGGCGGCGCCCGACTCGCCCTGCGCAGCCCGGCAGGAGGGAGGTTAGGCGGGCGCTTTCCGAGGGCCGGCCCGGGCGCAGGGCCCGCCTCCCCGCCGGATTGGAGGCCCGCGGGCCCCGCCCGGCCCAGCGAGGCCAGCGGGAGGCGGCGCGCGCGGCAGGACGGCGGGAGAGCGAGACCCGGTCAGTCTTCGCCGGCTCGGGGGTTCTAGGGGTCGGGGCGGGAGCCGGGCACGTCCGCGGCCTGCTCTCCGCCTGCTGTGCCCGCGCCGCGGGCCCGGGGAAGGGCTGCCGTCGGAGTGAGACGGCCGGGCCTGCTGGGCAGGGTCGGTGCTTCAGTGGTTGGTTCCTGACTGATTCCTAACTCGGAGTGAGAAGCCGGCGCCACCTTCAACTCGCGTTTGCTAAAAGTGGGGTTAGAGAAGTTACGCGGTCAAGAGTTGAGTTTCTCTCTTTGCCGGTGCAGCGAGAACTCGAGGCGGAAGTTAGTCTCCAGACGCCAGCGGGCTTCCGGGTGGTTGGGGAGGGACCTGGCCTGGGGTCCCGGGGTCCCGGGGCCGCTGAGGAGGGGGCGGCACTGGGCGGGGGGGCCGCGCTCCTTCCGCTTCCTCCGCCTGTGTCAGTGCCTGCGGTCGGCCCAGAGCCCAGCTCTGCCTCATGTTAAGGCTCCTGGGTACCGTTTGTCGCTGGAAACTCGTGTTGTGCACTTGATCGTAGTAGCTATGGGAAGCTACCCAGAAGCAGCAGGGACACCCTGGAGAGGAGGCTGCCCCCAGGATGTGCACTTCATAGTCAGGGTCTCTTCTCAGGTCTTAAGCGCTGATGCCACTGACTTGCCCCCAAACTGTGTTTTCTTTATAATTATTTAGAATTTATGCTATGCTCAGTAGTTGTTTTTCAAAGACTTTAAGCTTTAAATCAGCAATGGATAATGAGCATCAGTATATGTAATGTATTGATCAAGGGAAACCTCCATAAAAACTTTCTACTTGATGATACAACTCCTTAGTCATGGTTCACCATCCAAATTCCTGGCTTCCCTTGTGTTCTTGTCGGGAGGAAGACAGGTGAATTTTGTTGAGGTTATAGGCAGTGTTCCTTCACTCTACCTGGGAGCGTTGCTACTGTTAAGTAAAAGCAGGGCATTGGATTAAGTAGGTGAAGGAGGGAAAAACCTATTCAAGGAATAATGGATACTTTCTCATATGGAAAATGGGAAGTTTATATGAAGAATACTTTACATTTATGTATATATATTTATCATTAACTTTCATATCAAAAGCACTCATCAATTAAAAAAAAAATCTTTAGAAATACTTAGAAGATCACCGTTACCATCACATTTAAATTAGTTTCGGGCATATATGCTGGTATATTATTTTCCGTAAGAAATTTTCTTCAACGTAAAATCTCCCATTGTGATATTTGCTAACCTGTGTACAATTATAATTAATTGATTAAAATTGTATGGCTATACTGCAGAGATTTTGCTTTTGTTGTTGGTAGTACAGCAGTAATCTCTGAGGCAGGGCTATTTTCACTTTGCTGAAGTGAGGAACAGAAAGGGTAAGAAGGCAAGAAGCTAAGAGAGTAGTCTGCTAGCCCAGGAACTACTCAGTGACCTAGTATTGTACTAAATTATATATCTATGAAAATCCCTTGATCACTTAACAAATATTTACTGAGTCTAGGTCAGATGCTTTGCTTGGTAGTGGTGGTGTATAAATACATTGCCATTGTCTGTATCTTTGCAATATAAAACTATTCTTTCCTAGTTACTGAAGACCTTTTCATCTTTAACATTTAACAGTCTCACCTAAAGGAGTATTTCCATGTATATGAAATTATTTTATTTTTGTCATTGGAAATTAATCCCTTGTTTCTTAAGGTGTATTTCTGCACTGTTAATATGTATTATAGATTCTCTAAATGAATTTTGGAAATGTTGGGTTAAATGAAATTAAACAGATTGGTTTGTTTTTGTTTTTTAATATAAGTACTTCTTAGATTTCAATATTGTATGTGAATTTCTAATTTGAATATAGTATATGGCTTTCCCATATTGAATTGACTGTAGAATCTTAATTTCTGGGAACCTGGGAAAGTTCCCATAGAAGACATTTTGGGAAATGTTTAACTCTAAGGAGTTTTTTTGTTTGTTTTTATTTTTACCCATTTATCTCACCCTTCCTGCCAACAGAAGTGATGCCACCAAGAAGAAATGAGAAATACAAACTTCCTGTTCCACTTCCAGAAGGCAAGGTTCTGGATGATGTGGAAGGCAAACAGTGGATACTGGGCAAAATGATTGGCTCTGGAGGATTTGGATTGATATACTTAGGTAATGTATAAGTGTAAATTATCAATTATTCTTATATACGTGACTGTTACTGCAATTACTTAATTTAAAAAATTGAAAAACATAGAATTCATAAATGTACTTTACTAGAATTCATGAATGTACTTTATTAAGTAGTAATATGAAGATAATGTTTAGTACAGTGTCTAGGTTCATTACATGACTGACCTACTCCTTGTTGTCCATGTTTTTCTGAATAACTCTTAGAAGTCCTTTCAGAGCATAATTATACAATCTGCCAGACAGAATGCTAATGTTCTTTTTTTGAGAGCTTGTTTTCTGGAAACATGCTTTTTACAGCTCAGAAACCACAACTGTATAAATGCAACCACTTTCTGTTTGTGAATCTTAATCATTATTTAGGTAATACAATGGTCTAGTCATTTCTTAACTGAGCTCCACTGGAGAATTAATAGGTAAGGCATCTATTGCCTAGAATGAATTAACTTCTCTCTTGTGTATCTGGAGTGGTACTAATTATATGCCATCCTTGGGATAGTTGAGAAGGTAGGCACTCAGATTATTTTCTGTATTCTGTGATACAGGTAAGGAATCTTGGCTGGCTATGCTTTTACACTGTATTTAAACATCTAAAACTTACTCTGAATTTAAATAAATCATTCACAGCTATCTTAAATCCATGGTGGAATGAGGAGGGGATATCCATTATAAGACTGGATTTGGTAAATAAAATAAGATAAATATTAGTGATTTTTAAAAAATACCCTCAAGGATAAATTCTCCTAAATGTATTATCTCATATTATATCTGTTTCAATAGGAGTTTAAGAAGTTGATAAAAGATCTTTGAAGGAATCTTGAGTTCCTCATCAAATATTTCCAAACAAATATGTTTCATCGATCATGAAGGAAAAATATCCTCTTCTGATAAAATTAAGATTATAGTTTTGAATAAATGGATGAAATTTGGTCACTAAGCTGCTTATTAATTACCTCAGTGTCTAATCTAGTTGGAAAGATAAGATCAGCGTCAAAAAAATTTATGGGCTAGGTAAAAGATAGTTTCCTCATTTAAAGGGTTTGAACTTGCTTGAAAAATGCTGATTCTAAGTGCTAGATTGAACGGACAGGCCGCACTGTACAATAGGAATGTCATGGAAGCCGCATATGTAGTTTCAAAGTTTCTAGGAGCTACATTAAAATATGTTAAACAGGTGAAATTTATTTTAGTTATATATATTATTTAATCCAATATACCCAAAATAAAATTCCAATATGTTAACATGAAAAATGAAATATTTTACTTTTTTAGGGAAGGTCTTTAAAATCCAGGGTATATCTAGTCTCAAGGGCTCAATAACCGCATGTGGCTAGTGGGTACCATATGAGATAGTGCAGATGAAGACCATGTGAGTACTTGGAATCCACAGAGGGTAGAATTCCCTGTCGAATAAGTGTTGTTTGAAAATTGGAATTAGTGAATTCTCTTTTATAGCAAAGAGTTAAGATCTCTAGTGTACTATCTTGACTCAAGGTTAGAGATACAGAATTGAATAAATTATTTCTGATGTGTCTGAGCTATATAGTCTTAGATCCCACAGCTTATCACTTACACTTTTATTTTCCTAATGTTTGAATTATTTGAGTAATGTCAAAGAACTAGAGATAAGCATTGATTGTAATCTTTTTTGTTTTTTTAGAAAGGTAAATGTTACATGTATTATGTATTTAAATTCAAGTGCATTTTTAAAATTAAATAGTATGTGTATACACATGTATGTATATATGTCTACAGATCCTACTGGTGTGGTTTCTGTTATGAAAGAGGAATGTATTTGCTCGGACATATGACTTATTCATATTTAAATATAGAAAAATTCTTTCAGTCACATTTTTTAACTTATTTTTTCTCATTGCCAAAATAGTACTGTTTTACAACATATTTCAGGGTTTAACATGTTATACAGCACCCTCTACTATCTGAATTTTATTTTTATTTATTTATTTGGAGACAAGGTCTTCCTCTGTTGCCCTGGCTAGAGTGCCATGGTATTATCATAGCTCGCTGCAACTTCAAACTCCTGGGCTCAAGTGAGCCTCCTGCCTCAGCCTCCCAAGTAGCTGTGACTACAGGTGTGTGCCACTATGCCTGGCTAATTTTTCTATTTTTTTATGGAGATGGAGTCTTGCTATGTTGCTCAGGCTGTCCTCAAACTCTTGGGCTCAAGCGATCCTCCCACCTCAGCCTCCCAAAGTGCTAGGATTGCAAGCATGAGTCATTGTACCCAGCTTTATCCGATTTTATACCATTGGGGAAACATTTTTAAGAAATGTTTAGCTATTTTGAGGAAAAAAGGCTCCATACTTGAGAATATATAATAAAGCTGTATGTTCCAAATGTTGTCATTGTTCCGTCAGAGGTGATGCTAATGAATCATAGAATCAGTTTAACTTCATTAAACTTAGTTTTTACTATTTTCAAAGCTATATAAGCAAATTCATATGAAATTACATCATGTTTTTGCATTTTATCATGACTCTCATCACTTCCTATATAAATAAAGAAAAGAAGCAATTAAATTCAAGTTTTCTTTAATACTTTGTGTGCAGCTACATTCTTTTCAAGTATTATTTCCAGATACACTGTTTCAGCAGACACTTTATCAGCATTAGCTGCCTGAGGCTGAGAAGAAACTAGCTTCTATGTCTAACTCATTGTGCATGTACAGCTGTCCTCTAGCTTTGAGATCAATAGCCAAGGCCTTGCAGTAATCAGCAACTTACAGTAAAGGGGTAGGGGCAGAGAAGTTGATATTTACTCGACTTGGTGAAATCATGTGCCTGTAGCATTAATAGAAATAGTTATAAGAGAGAAAAGAAAAGTTTGAATACAAGAACAAAGTCAAAGTTCTTTCTTTGTATAAAAAGAGAGGGGGGGTCAAGAAGGAAGAAAGGGAAACTGGTTTAGGGGATGGGAAAAATTGTTCTCATTTTAGTATCAAATAAGTGAAGAAGTTTCTGAAACTCCAGGGAAGGAGAGAGAACTGAGGATTTGAATTCTACTTTAATTCTAGGTTTAACATAGAATCAAGTAAACTAAGAGAGAATTGCATAAATAAGAGCAAGGATTTTGGTGTTAGGCAAATCTCAGTTGAATTCTGACCTGACTAAGCCACTTACAAACTGAGTGACTTTTTACGTAGTTATTTAATCCTTTGAATTCTTTGTTTCTATTCTGTATAATTGGGATAATAGTAATTTTGAAGATTAAATGAGATAATTTTTTAAAGAACTTGGTAAACACTTAGTAAATGTTAATTATATACTTAGAATTTTCCATTCTAAGTATCCGGTGCCACAGTGGATCAGAATGGTGATGAAAGCCTCCATTGGAAGTGGTTTTTTAATTATCCTGCCATGGACTCAGGTGGAGTTAGTTACTAATGTGGTAAAACTAAGAACATAGAGAATGTCAGCAGAAGACTTCATGACATTTTACTTATCAACCTATATCTTTTTCTTCCCTTAAAATTTATAATAGCTGTGCTGGATGGTGAAAAATTCTCGTTTAAAGTGTATTTTGTTTGTTTCAGATATGAAAAATACTGGGTTTTAGAAACTATTCAAAATCTAGAAAAACAGTGGCTCACGCCTGTAATCCTAGCACTCTGGGAGGCCGAGGCGGGCAGATCGCTCAAGGTCAGGAGTTCAAAACCAGCCTGAGCAAGAGTGAGACCCCCGTCTCTACTATAAACAGAAAAAATTAATTGGCCAACTAAAGATATATATAGAAAAAATGAGCCGGGCA
>CAUYRT010090467.1:0-46933 GCA_963574885.1 Lepilemur ruficaudatus | reverse complement strand
CCTGTAGTCCCAGCTACTCGGGAGGCTGAGGCAGGAGGATTGCTTGAGCCCAGGAGTTTGAGGTTGCTGTGAGCTAGGCTGATGCCACGGCACTCTAGCCCGGGCAACAGAGTGAGACTCTGTCTCAAAAAAAAAAAAAATTATAGCCAAATAGTTCCAAACTTAGCAGCTCTGCTGTCTTGATAATCTATTCAAAAAGTGGCCCTTGTGAAGAAGAAATGTAGCTTGGGGCTATCGCCACACCCGTGCAGCATTCTTTCCAAATAGTGCTAGTGCTGCCTCCTTACCTCTCACAGATAGGACCGTGACTAAGAAACTTCAGAAATGGTCTCTTCCAGGGAGATTTCTCATTGTCACACAAACATGCTGAAGATAACTTTAGAGTTCAGTAGTTAGATCCTGCCCCCTACGTACCTAATAGGAATGATGGTCTTGTGTAGGATAAGTAATTAGATTCCCTTCAAACCCCCTCCAAAAAGAAAAACAAATTTTATAGCACTATGTCTGCTGTTCTTTTTTGTTTTTTTCCATTGTTCTAGAGTTATTTGGAACTATAGCAAAGGGCTAAGCCAAATAAGGTAAACCAAATCATCCTTGAATATATCAGGGACTTACTGAGCTTAAATGAAAATCTGTGTTTCTGTCCACTGTTTTTAATCTGAAATACAAAGGTCAAGTGCCCGAGTTTAATTAAGTAGGAGTCCATGAGACGCATCCCCTTCTGTCACCAGTCACTGTACTGAGATGAATGGTAATTTTTCTGAATCTGGTTCAGTGTATAACCTGTTTTAAAATTTAAAAAAGCAAGGGGAAAAATTCAGGATGGACATAGCCTAGTTCAGCGAAAAAATTTATATAGAGTTCTCCTGTGACCTCCCCTCCAGCAGGAAGCCATTTTATTTTTATTTTCTTGACTTTGAAAACAAATGTTTAGCAAGAACAAGTAGGGTGAAGTAAAACTGATTCTCTCAAGAGATTTAAAGGTGGCCTAATCTTTTAAAAACCTGAGTTGAAGCATGTTTTTATCAAGTCTTTTAATCTCTAAAATATAATTTAGGTGGTAACCGATTCTTAAACTTTGGATCTACTTGGGTAAATTCCTGAAGACCAAGAAAATATTTAAATTCAAAACACCTTTAGGACATTCAGGTTTTCCAAATTGTTAATTTAATGTATAAAAAGCAGCTAAACTCTGGTACTTTATAAAAATGGATCATAGAATTTTGAAACAAATGTTACAGAGCTCTAAATATTTAATATACAGAATAAACCCTAGTTATTTGCATGTTCCATCTCAAAGCATATTTCTGTACACTGACCTGTTATATACATAACAGTGGTTAATGATCTTCTTTTCTGTTAGGAAATGTCCTTAATAAGTAAACCAGGAAACTTCAGGTATTATATTTGCCAGTCAGGGTGAGGCCACCTTAGGAGAAATGGTGAGTCCTTGATCTATAGAGAAGGTCATTTTTAGAAAAAATACTTGTTTCTGTCAAAAAAAAATGACACCTGTGAAGAAATTACTTGGTAATTTGAAAACAGAATGAAAAAAAACAACAGGTGATTATTACGGTCTTTTCTACTCTATGACCTGAACATTGAAAACTAAAAACTTAAAAAATATTCTTATCTGAGCACAGTGTTTTAGTTGGAAATAGAGAAAAACACATGAATAGTAACCAATCATTTGAAACTCCTAACTGGGCTTTCTGTTACTGAAGAAAAAAAAGTAAAATACTGCAGGAGTAGAAATATGTTGACCTCAGAGAGGCCCAGTGCATTGACTTGTTTCTATCATCAGCTACAGAACCCGGCCTGACTTCCCGGGAGAAGCCCCACACTGGGCAGCCTTGGTCACTGCTAGATTTGGATAGCAAAGATTTCAGTAGAGTACTTAATTGAAACCAGCCCTTTATGTGAAAAGATGTGTAAAAAGGGCAGTTTAAGCTAGGCTTATTTCCCTTAGCAGCATTTTTACCATAAAATTCCTTTAAACAAACAGCAAGTTCTTATAATGTATTCATACATGCAACACATCAGCGCTACCACTAGTGCACCTAACAAACACCTTTGTGCAAATTAGAATAAACCCATCCCTCCTGCGCTGGGCCGATAAAGCCACACAAGATGACACAGCACTGGCAGTTTCAATTTCAGCCCCCTTCCCCCTTGGCTATCCATAACTCTACTCTGCAGATAGGGGGACAACTCCTCTGGGGACCTCCTGAGTCCCAGGCAAGCAAGGCTGCTTAGTCACCCTACCTGCAAGCCTATGTGATCTTTTGAAGGCTCCTGTATGCAAGATATTCTGTATAACTTCATGGATGACTTCTAGCTAAGAATCCCTGCTATGTAGGAAAATTCAGTTGTATTAGACATTCTGGGGATGCTCTGGCTGTGAGGCCACTGGTTATAACTTCTGGTATTGAAGTCAGTTCAGAAAAAGAAAGAGCAGTTTGGTTATTTCGCACCTTGAAACAGATCGACTTCTTTCAGTTCCCTGGGAGTCTGAAACATAGTAATACACCACCTCACAAACCTGGCTTTTTGCATTTGCCTTGACTTGCTCAGGTTCAGAACAAGAACACATCTCAGCATTTGCCACACGGCTGGCTTCCCAGATACAGGAACCTCTACACATGCCCATACTGAGTAGATCCTTCTACTTTTGAAGTTCTCCAGAGTTAGCTATGAGGACCAAAGAAAAGGAAAGAAGCACTGACAGGTTGTCTAAGTTCTCTCTATACACTCCATTCCTTTCTAAAAAAAAAAAAGATACAGTTGGAAGATTACAGGGGTAGCCCAAAAATGCATGAGTAGTCAGGGCAGAGCTAAACAGTTGTACCGTAGTTCCAGGCTTTCAGCTTATTGCACCTAACCCCAGAGTGCTTGCATCAAAGTTGGCCTAATTCAGAGCTAAGGCTGCACTGCTCCTTGCTTTCTTGCTGTGAACCACGTTCCTCACAGCCCAGCCTGTGCCATACGCCGACACTGGACAGTGGTTTTGCTTACATGTCGGGTCAAAACAGCAGAGACCATGCTGGAGAGAAGAGATTTTATCTAGTGTCTACGAAGTCATTAGAAAGGATAAAGCCCCGTTAATAATGTATCTATTTAAAACAGACACGTGCCAGAGATGGCAAGAAGTAATGTTAATTTTTTCTCTCTACTGTTTGAAACCATTTATAGATAGAAAACACCTTCCAATTGCATTCACTAGGATGCCACCAATGTGAAAAACACAGAATTTCATAGCCAGTCTCACTAGGGAGAAGGGAATCTTCCACCCAGCTCATCTTTGTCCACTCTGTAAGCTAGAAAGTGTAAGTCTCACTTGGGCATGCGCACAGGCCACTGAGACGGACATCGCTTTTGGTCATGCTCTAAGATCGCCTCCACAGTACCTCAGGGAACAAGAGCTCAAGGTCACAAGTACAGTGGTTTTACCAGTGATCCTTTTCCAGCTGACCCAGAAACCGTTACTGACCAACAGCACAGAGGTTCTGGCTGCTACCATTTGTTAGGGCTCAGAAGTTGCCTCAAGCCGGTATCTGGTGCACGTGTCCAAGAAATCCTCCAGCACGAGTCCAAAGAAGCCACGCACAGCCATCTGCCAGGACGTGATGGCCAAGCCCTTTGCGTGCCTTTGTAATTGGTGTGGGGCCGAGTCTTCTCCTTGGCTTGCTTCAGGGAAGGAAACTGGCTTCCCTGTGTGTTCTGAATCCAGCAGAAGCCTCAGTTCAGCCCCAGCCCTTGAAATTTGGCAGTGTCTGTACAGACAAAGTAAGTCCTTAGCTCGCCTTTGCCTTTAACATTAATTAGCCCACGACATTCGCAGGAATAACCTAGGCCCTGGAGGATGGTGCATGTCTCTTCAGTAACCTGAAAAGGAAAAGAAACCTAAGTCTTCAGAGGCAGAAGCTGGCAGGAGTCCACGTGCATGTCTCCTTTCTCTTGGGAAATGTGATAGCTCGACAGAATCACAGCTGGCTGGGGGCTGAGGCAGGTCTCAAGCCCAGGTCCCCTCCCTGCTAGGGACATTCTTCCCTCTCGGTCACGTGCTTCCCCAACGGGCTCTCACCTGAATTTTCCCAAGTTCTCCCGTGCTCTCCATTCGGCTGGCCACGTTGACCGTGTTTCCCCAGATGTCATACTGAGGCTTGCGAGCCCCGATCACTCCAGCAATCACAGGCCCATGGTTGATGCCTGAAGACAGTGTTTACCGTTGGCTGATCACAGAGGCAAAGCCTCAGGCTTCTGTCCTTAAGGGGAGGCCACAAAACTCCCCCCCCCCTAAGCACAGAAAGCAGGACCCAAACAACTGAAATGAAGGCTGGGTTGGGACAGCTTCAAGAAGTCTGCCCTGTGGATTATGCCTGGGACGTGGGAAAGGCGCTCCCGGCTCTGGCCGGCTCCCTGGCAGGTCTCCAGGGCTCAGGAAGCCTGGGTTTGATGGCGACACTTAAGCTAGCACCCACTAATCTCACTTCTGACACTTGGGCCTTGAGCACAGACCCTTCTGGCTAACGGTGACTAGGTTTTACAACTTTGTTCGCTGGATGTTAAGATCACCTACTTGCAGTTGGTGGTTTTGGTTCTCCATTTTCTGTAGTGATAATTCTTTCTTACTTAAAACTTTCAAAGGTAGCCATGTAAGCAGTATACAAAGAAGGCCTGAGTAATTACCCAATCCAGCCACTGCGCCCCTCAGGCCCGAGAGGTCTCTAAAACTTCGTAGCAGATGGCCAAGTGCAGCCACACCCCGCAGACAGAGTGGGCCTGCCTGGGGGCAAGGGCTTCGCTGCCCACACCCGTCCCCCGCCCGCCCGGGGCCTCACCGACGCGAAGGCGGAAGGAGTTGAAGGAGTGCCTGTTGATGCCGTCCAGCTTGCTCATGAGGGCGAGGCTGAACTCCACCATGACGCCGATGTGGGCGTGCTGCCGCTCCAGGTCCTGCGGCACAGGGCGCCGCGTGCACACGTGAGGGCTGCCCCCGACCGGCCCTTGGCTGGGTGTGTGCCAGCTCCTTAGGGCCCCCCGCCCTGACCTGGTGGGTGCACCGCTATCCTTGTGGATTTCTTGGGGGGGGGGCTTTCCGTGGCAGAGATGTGCCAGGGGCTCCTTCACAGGGCTCCCCTGCCCCCACCAGGGGCCCACTGCCCACTACCAAAACTTCCTGGGCTCAGCTGTACAAGCACCTTTGCCCTGTCCAGACAGGACAGGACAGGGAGGCTCCCCCTTTAAGGAAGGCAATAGGTCCAGGGACTGTGTTGAATTTTCCCCGTGGGGCTCTCATACCTGGTTCTCGTGTCCTGGAGTGACACTGAGCCCTGCAGCTGCCATGTATGTGCTGCCGATGGTCTTGATCTTCTCCACGCCACTGAACTTGGGCTTGAGCAGTAGCTGCGGGACAGGGGGTCAGTGAAGCAGGGTAGCCACCGCTGCACGGCCGCAGCCCGGCCGGCCAAGCTTCTCGGGAGGGGTGTGGGGCCTCACGCACAGCGGCCCTTGCCCTTCCGTGCATGCTCACAGCTAAGGGCAAGTGGGGACGCAGCCCCGGCCCCCGCTCCTGCCATCTGCATCGCCTCAGCACTGCCTCTCCCCTGCCCCAGCCTGTGCACTCTCTCAGCCTTGCTAAGGAGCACACACACAGCACGGCGCTATCTACACACAGGTGTGGATCTCCTGTCTCCAGCACAGAGTTAAGCCCAAACTGACAGGCTCCGGAACAAGCTGACAGCGTGGGCTTAGCCGGAAATCAGACTGTTCTACGAGGGTGCAGGCTGCCCATCACAGAAGAGATGTCAACGAAATATTTGCTGAATAAAATGGAATGAAAAAGACAAGTGTGTGCCTTTCATACTTTATGTATGTCCCCGGAAGGGAGCCGTGTCGCATTTTTTCATCGGAGTTTAGGACGCCCACGCCTCCGAGCGGCCACCAGGCACAGGGCAGCTAGTGCGCGCTGCCACGCCTACCTCGTCGAAGTCGGCGATGATCTCGTTGAGCAGGCGCAGGCACTCCAGCCCTTCCTTGTTGACGTCGCACTCTGTGTAGAACACTTTGAAATCCGGCACCGAGGCGAACATGACGCAGACGCAGTCGTAGGACTGATGGTACCAGTCCTAGATTCGGGTGGGAAGAAACGGGACCTTATAGCCACCTCGGCTCTTGCGGGGACAGAGAAGCAGACGGAGGCGGCTCCAGGAGGGGAGGGTGCTGAGCTGCCCCACCCAGCAGTGCCAGCCCTGGCTGTGCACGAGTGCTCGGGGCCATTAGGACGGGGGGCGATGGTGAATCGGCTGCTTGGGGAGGGGCAGGCTTGGGTTGGTTTTCTGCTCTTTTGAGCACCGTGGGTGCTTCTGTGCACAGCTGGGGGAGAACCCCTGGGGAGCAGAAGGGAACAGGAGACCTGGGCCCTATACTAAGCAAGTCACCGGTCCTTAGTTTCCTTATCTAGAAAACTCCCTGCTACACGGAACTGGTAGAAGTACAGACATTTTCTTCAGTACAGAATGTCCAGGTTACAAACACCTGAACACACAGGTGGTCCTCATGACAATCCTTCAAGATGGGTACTGTCAGCCCATTTCACAGAGGGGAAGGTCATGGCACAGGGAAGTGAGGTGTCCTGTCCACCATCATAGTGGCACCCAGGTCTCAGACCCCACACCCATGGTCTTACAGCTAATCTGTGGGACGCGCTTCGTAGCTCTGCACCTGGGCCCTCAGCATCCCCACCCGTGACCGAGTCCCTCTTCCTCACACACCTCATTTAACTTGTCACCGATGAAGTGAGCTGCCACGTGGGCTGGCAGGACGTTCTCCAGCAGAAGGCGGTTCACATTCTCCATGGTTTCAAACTCCTCGTGTTCCTTCTTGAACTTCTTCTTCCACAGACAGTCCAAGCGGCAGTAATAGTCAATCTGCAACAGCAGGACGGGTCAGCGTCCCGTCCGCAGGGGCAGAGGCAGGACTGGGGCTGGCAGGGCACAGCAGCGGCCCTCAGGGCTGCCAGGCCAGCCTGTGCCTGTGGCCAGTGTACATCTCCCCGTCAGGTCGGCCTGTCCCTTGTGTCCTGGGGGCAAGCGGAGACCCTGACTCGGAGCCCCTGCCCAGGGGCCGAGCTCTCTGGCGGGACTCTGCTGCCTCCCTGCTGCCCCGCTTAGCCCGGCCGACCCGTTCCCTCGCCAGGGCCGGCTGGGGCGCAGGGCGTTCTCGTGCATACCTGTCTGGAGAGCATGAGGAGGGTGGCGTAGAACAGGACCAGGTAGAAATTGATCATGGTCTTCAGATCCCTCCAGGAACATCTGGGGTCAATGCTGGGCGAGAAAGGAGGCTGGAGTCACTGCCAGTGCCCACCGACCCGACCTGCCGCTTCATATCACTTTCCCACCAGAAGAGCGCACTGGCGGAAGAGGTGGAAACGCCTTCTAACAAGGGACGGACGACAACTTCAGGGCGTAAAGGAAAGGGGGAGGAGGGAGCCCTCACGGGGACCTCTGAGCTCCCGCTGAATGACAGTCAGCCCTAGCAAGGTAGCCAAGAGCTGTTCCCAGTGAACAGGGCGGGGCCAGGGACTGGAGATCAGCATGGGGATGGCGCAGGTGCGCACCACACCCAGAGCAGCTGCTCTGTTCTGGGTCCCCAGCCTTCCGGCCTGCAGTTCCAGGGAAGCCAGGCCCTCTCCTCAACCCACGTGGGGCCCGCGGCCCCCAGAACCACACATGCCAGCCTTCCTGTGCCTCAGGAGTCACCACCCGTGCAGGAAGAGACCAGAGCAACTGCTCTTTTCAAAACTGGAGACCCAGGACACAGCCCAAGAGAGGCGCTGAGCTAGAGCTGAGGTCTCCCTCCCTCCACCCCAGACTGGCCTCTGTCAAACCAGGAACTTCCAGAGAACCTGCAAATGAGCTACATTCCTCAGCTCTGCACGCTGCAGACATCAGACCCGGCCAAGTCACTGTCCCTTCTGTGAAATGAAAACCATGCCATCTGCCCATCCTGCCCATGAGGTACGCGGTCCCCGCGGACTGCGCGTACAAGAGCACCCAGTCTGAGTAGGCTCCAGAACAGAGCAGGCCACGGGGCGGGCAGGCGGGCGGTGGGCCTGGGTCCTGGGGGCGAGCTGCTGGGGCCCCACCTGAGAGTGCCGGTGGTGTTGATGAGGTTGCCCAGGACATGGCCACAGCAGTCCTGCTGCCAGCACGGGGACAGGTTGAAGAGCACCAGGTAGGCCACCAGGGCCATGGTCAACAGCACAACCTTCGGCTCCAGGCTCATCCGCAGGAAGACAGAGCAGGCGATGAAGCCTAGGACACAGCTGCAGGCATAATACTGGGGAGAGGGGAGCATGTTACCAGGGTGGCAAAGGTCACCCCACCATCTCCTGTCATCAAAGGGCACGCTGCAGGCTGGCAGTCACCAAAGGGAGAGATGTGTTAGCACTAACCCACCTACACTCAGAGTCCCCTTCCGCCCTGAGCCCGGACTCAACATCCCTCTCTCGCCTTGCTGACCTCCCGTTGCAACAGAGAGCAGGCAGCGAGATCTAAGTTCCTGGCACTATGTTGTTTTTACTGTAGTTGTGCTTAAGAAAGTAAATGAAAGTACAGGTGCAGTGGACATGACAAAGGTCAAGCCGTCGCCTCCTGCACGGCCTGTCTCCCGAGTTCTGCCGCAAGCTGGCCCCATCCCAAGTGCATCTCTCCTGCTCAAGATCATGCTGTGGCTCCCCACTGCCCCCAGAATAAAAGCCACATTCTTCCCCCTGGCATTCCTGTGGCTTCCTGATCCAGGTCACACCTGCCACTCTGGCTTCATCTCCCCTTTCCACCCACGAGGCCAGCTGGCGAACCTCCCTGGGCCCCACTTACTCGTGGGTAAAATGGAGGTCACAAGGGGCCCAACGGAGAAATGAGCGGGAGACACCCACCACCAGCACAGCGGAGGTTGTCCCTGACCCTGCGCACCCCACATAGCTTAGGCCACGCACGCCAAGACGCAGACTCTGTTTCCAGACCAGGGCTCGCCTCGGCCTGGCTGGGCCCTGCTCTCTCCCCTCCCGGGAGGGGCTGCGCACAGCTCCTGCACACCCTGCAGTCTTGGGCTCAGGATCCGGGGCTTCAGCTCGGCTGCACCCCCGGGCAGCAGTGGTCAAGGGAGGACCCACAGCACCCAGGGGTGGGCCAGGCGCAGGGGCTGCTCGGAGCCGGGACACTCACCGGGAGGAGGCGCACACACAGGGTCCCCTCCCCGCCGCTCATGTCCCGCAGGCTCGTCCTGTTGCCATCAAGCTCCAGGGCAGAGAAAGGTGTCAGTGGCTACGGAGGAGACAGGCCCCCGTTAGGGTGGCACAGGGCACAGGGACACCAAGCGAGGTGGGCCTGACATTTCCCACCAGGCTCGCTCCGAGCACGGCGCTGAGCAGCCGTGCCCGCTTCCCGCAGCGGCAGAGAAGAGCGAAAACTGTGACCGGGTGGACGTGCCCCAAGGCATCAGATGCTGCCTCAAGCCAGGGGCAGGGCCCCTTCTCCCCAGGTGACCCTGAGGGCTGTGGGGACAGGCACCCTTTCCACACACTGCCCCTCTGGAGAGTCCGGGGCAGGAGCCGGTGGGGGCTGGGCCCATGCGCTCCTGCAGGCTGCTTCCGGCAGCATCAAGCACACCAGCACGGGCCGGCGGAGGAAACTGAGTCTCAGAGGGGCAGGCGGGACCTCCTCAGGGGCCCTGAGGAAGGAACAGGCCGTCAGAATGTTGTGGCGGCTCAAGATGGGCTGGCCACTTAGCTCTGCAGGTGCCCAAAGGCCTCACGTGAAAACCAAAGGGCAAGGAGCCCCGGCCTGCAGGGGGGCCTCAGGGCACCCACCACGCTGGGAGAGCAGCGCTCGGGCAGCATGGGATTCTGGACTCTGGAGGCCCCCAGGGCCAGAGACTGGCTCCCCCCCCGGGCTCCCCCCACCCAGGAGGCGGGCGGGATGGCGCAGGCAGGACCCACCAGGTTGATGATGGCAACGGTGAGCACGCTGCCAATGGTCAGGACGGCCAGGGACAGCCTCAGCAGGGGCTGCGTCTCCACCCTCTCGGAGATGGTGCGGAGCGCCCCGCGGGCTGGGCAGCACCTCTGTGGAGTAACAGGGTCCGGTCACCCAGAGCCGCCAGCCAGTACGAGGAGGCCCCAGGAGGCAGGACCCTTGGGAGAAGCCTCCAGGGCACTCGGCAAACCATCCCCAAGGCAGGAGGGCGAGCGCCCAGCCCCTGACCAGAGCCAGGGGCTCCCCAGGGAGACAGGGCCACGGGGCGGGGCCGCCCACTCACCGCAGGCTTGCTGGCAAAGCACAGGCCCAGCACCAGCCCCAGCACGCAGGCCACCAGCCCGAAGGACACACCCAGAACCACTGTCCTGAAGAAGAGGGAAAAACCTAAGTTCTGGCGGGTCATCTGCCCGGGACCCCCCCCATCCCCCCAATTGTCTGGCTCACGGCCACCTGTCCCCTCCCCACCTGCCATGCTGCCCACAGCAAAGGGGATCTTTGAGAATGAGGACTGTGGTCCAACCACCCCACTAATAACACACAGGCCTGGCCAAAACATGGAGGTCAAGGTCAACGTGTCTCACTACTGGGGCCAAGTACGTAAGAAATGAGTCACGCCTGTGCAGCCTTTAGACCCTTATCATTAAGCGCAGCCAAAACCAGAATCTTGGTCTACCCTTTGGCCTCACTGCTCTTCTAGAAACCACCACGTGGCTGACCTTATCCCCAGCCCTGTCCCCCACCAACAGGGCCAGGAGCCAGAGCATGGGTCCCAGGGACTCCTGCTCCAGGCTGTGCCACCAGGACAAACCATCAACCCTCCGAGGCTCGAGGTGCCCACACACAAAAGGGAGGTGATGCTGCCTATGGTTTTCAGAGGTTACCCTTCTAGGCCCCAAAATCTAAGGCAAGGGTTGCCAACTAAAATGCCAACAGGCCACACAGCAGGTGACTGAGGAAGTGAGAGGCATCAGGGGGTGGGGGAGCCTGGGGCGCAGCAAGCACATTCCATTAAAAAGCAGCGTCAGTAGCCCCAGGTGTGCAGCCATGGCCCTGGCCCCACGGCAGGGACCGAGCCAGCCAGCGCCCCCAGCCCAATCACGCGGTTCCTTGCAGGGGCTCTGGTGGGTCCCACCAGGGTCACTGCCCCTCCCAGCCAGGACCACGGCTGGCTCGAGCCTCCTCCCCTCCCAACTGACCTGGGCATCAGCAAGACGTGGACGAGCAGGATGCAGAGGAACACGAGGCCGGCACAGGCGAAGTCGTGGCGGGCCCGGGGGATGGGCGCCAGGCGGTACTAGGGGCAACAGGGACCATGAGGGGCCACCTGCAGGCCACTGCCCCAGCCCAAGTTAATCAGCTTGAAAAAACAGCTCAGACCCCTGGAGTTCCAGGTGATGTTACATTTAGCAACTCTCCTTCACTTCCACTTCGCAGCTTCTCCTTCGTATTTGGAGGCAATTCCTTCCCCTCCCCGCCCGCCCAAGTCTGTGACTATTTCCAAAGTCCCTGCAAAGCTCCTGGCCCCAAGTCCACAGATGGGACCGGAGTCTGACCTCCCAGGACTGTCCTGACCGACCGCAGTGAGGAGGGAGGCTGGGCCCGTGTTGCCCCCAACCCCACACACAGGTGCGCCAGGAGGGCTCCCCTGCCAGTGCACAGACAGGCTCAGAGGCTCGGCCATGCAGCCTGTGCGCCACTCAGCCAGAGAAGGCCCGCCAGGTTGGCGTCCTGGTGACCTCCTCACGTGGGGAGCCCCCAGCTCAGGGATCCCCAGCAACAGGAAGCCCCCCAAGTCCTGGACACCAGCCACCACTTCCTCTGGCCAAGAAGGGAGAGGGGTCCCCGCAAGGGAGCCACATCCAAGGCTGAGGACGGGCTCGGAGCCCCTGAGAGCCGCAGTGTCCTTTCTGGGAAGTGTGGCAGCAGTGCCCAGCGTGGCCAACCACGTGGGGGTTAAATGATGTGCCCGCATGCCTAGGACCCTGCCAGCACTCACAGGGCACTCAGTAAAGAAATGGTCACGATCGGCACAAAAAGCTCATTGTCGTAGCAGCCAGGAGGGAGAGCCGTCGGGTGCCTTCGACGCAGACGCGGAGCTGGGTGAGGCCGAGGCCTGGGCCGCGCAGCCGGGCAGAGCCGCAGTGGAGCCTCAGGCCTCAGGCACTCGATGAGCGGAAGCCTCCAGACCCTTGTGGGCAAATGTCTAACGGGCATTTCAGGTGGAGGCGGCGGCCAGCGGGAGAGCCAGGCCGGCACCACCCCGAGCCCAACCTGCCTCAAGAGCAGCTGCAGAGACCTCCATGACCCTCCCTCACGCCCCAGGGACCCCACGCTCCTCTGCGCAGGCGCCCTCACCTCTCGCTCGAAGCCCTTCTCCAGGAAGATGGAGCCGAAGGTGTGGAAGTCATCGGACTTGGAGCAGCAGGGCCTGGGGGGCAGTGGAGACGGGGGCCGGGCTGCACCTTCAGGGCAGCGTCGGGGAGGGGAAGGGCCATCTGGGCCTATGGCGGGCCTGCCCACGTTGGGGATCCCCATTTTAGGGGGGCAGAGGCCTCAGGGGGTCTCACCTCGCAGAGCTGAGCCCCTCGATGGCCGATAGCATCTCATCATCGTACGAGTCATCCTCCGACCGCCCCTTGGGGGACGCAATCCTGGAATGGGACACCCCCAACCGCATCACCCAGGGACCCCACATCCATCAGCCCAGAGGCAGGATGTGGATAAGAACCACGGTGAGGTCACCAGGTCCCTGGTGGGGCTCCCGGAGCCTTGTGCAGGATGGTGAAGTGATGGGCGGGTCCCATCGAGGCCCAGAGAGGGCAAGTGAAGAGCCAGCGTCACCCAGCATGGCCCAGCTGGCAGAGCCCAGCAAGAGGCAGAGGGCAGAGCCCCAGTCCCAGCCTGAGGCCTGGTCTGCTGCACCCACAGCATGGGCATCAAGACCAGAACATCCTCCTTCCCTCCCACCGCCCCACCACAGGGTGGGCACACGACACGTGCCCACTCATGGCCATCCTGAAGAGTCAGGGACCAGGAAGTTCTGGGTCCTAAAAACGCTGTGACTCGAGCCCTGGTGAACTCCACACAGGTCCTGGGCCGGGCCTTGCGCAGCTGCCCCCTGGACAGAGGCCAGTCAGGGCAGGCTGCCTGGAGGAAGCGGCTGCGACAGGCTTGTTCCGGAGGGCAGGGCACAGCCTGGCAGAGGGCAGGGCAGCACACGTACCTGTCAGGGGTCCGGCGGTGCCTCAGAGGAATGGCCTGAAAGGGAAGGGAGGAGAGGACACGGTTATCCCCAGGATGCTGGGCCCTGAAGTCCACGCCAGGGCTGGGTGTACCCCCAGGCGCTCAGCACATGGGCACAGCGTCAGCCTGAACTATAGCCGAGCGCAGTCTGGGGACTGAGGAGGGCAGGGACATTCCTGGCCACCCTGGAGCATTCTCCAAATGCCGTGGCTTCCCCCACAGCCCCGGGAGGGAGGCTGGCGGAGACCGTGACCGTCCTACGGACGAGGAAAGTGAGGCTGCGGCATCCGCTCTCCTGCCCCGCTCAGGGCCCTGATCCTGGCTCTCTGGGTGGCAGGGGGACCTACCTTGGTCCTCTGTCCATTGGGGACAGGGGTCTCACTGCTGCTCACGCTCGCACGGTGGCTGAGGTGCGCAAAGGGCCGTGCCGCACCCCAGGACTCGAGGTAGCGGGTCACACGCACAGATGCCCGCATCTTCAGGGCCGCGGCATCCCCCTTGGGCCTGGGCAGGTGCTGGCTGGGCAGGGGCGGCTGCTGGCTCTGCGGGCAGACCGGACACAGACCTGTGCCACTCTCCCCTCCCAGCCCGGGAAGGGACGCCATGCCCACCCACCTCTCCCGAAACGTAACACTGCCCACAGCACTGCAGATCCCAAGAACGGAAAACTGGCAAAAGGGCGTCCCAGCCTGCAGTCCCTTGGAGCGCAGCTGCCCCTGGGGCCGGCTGGAGCCTGCGGCACTCAGGCCAGGCTGCAGGGGGCCCAGCTCCCACCCGGCCTGCCCCAGACCCAGCAGAGGCTGGCAGCCACACACCACTACGCACAGCCAGACCCCTTCCGCCTGCCCAGGGAGAGATGCGGCACCAAGATCCTCAGCCTAAGGCCCCAGTGCCCCTTGAGGCTCCCTGGGTCCTTGGGGCCTGCACCCCCTGGGGAGACGGTGCCCAGAGAAGCCACAGGCGTCCCGCCCCACCCCCACGTGGCCGGTACATGCTCCTCCTGCCTGTGGGGGCAGCGGGGGAAGAGGAGTGCTGGCCCCACCCAGGGCAGCCCTGAGGAGTGCACTTCAGTGGCCCCCAACCACGATGGCACGTGTCCATCATCTGCCACGTGCACACATGGCCCAGCACCATGCCAGGGACTCAGCTTAGCCGGCGGGGCCACCGAGCCCAAGACCCCACAGGAACAGCATGCCTGAGGCTTCCCCAGTTGGGTGCCCAGGCAGGACGGGAAAGGCGAGGGACAAGGAAGACAAGCTTGTGCCATCGTGGGGTCTGCGGAGTGTCCCCTCAGCCCCCAAACGGCTCCTGCCCTCCAGGAGTCCTGTCCCCTGGGACCCCTGCAAGCCACGAACACTCGCTAAGCCACAACAGCAACCTTCCCGCAAACTTCTAGTCTCCTTTGGATAGAAACATTTTTAAGCCCTTAGCTGCACCTGTCTGCCCAGCCTGAGGGACCACGTGGCATTCGGCACGTGGTGAGTGTCCCAGGGCAGGAGGAGCGTGCCAGGCCCTAACGGGAGCAGTCTTGGGGGATGGGGGGTACGTCTCTCCGTCTGCCCCTCCATGGTCAGCAGCCCTGCCTGCACCGCACCCGGCCACTCAAGTTCACGGCCGCTGCCTCTTCTCTTGGAACGGGGAAGCCAGACACCCCAGCTCCCTGAGGAATAAAAATAACCGTAAGCACACACTAAAGGTCCACCGTGGCCGGGCGCGGGGCTCACGCCTGTGACCCTGCACCCTGGGAGGCCGAGGCGGGAGGATCGCTGGAGCCCAGGAGTTTAAGACCAGCCTGGGCAATACAGCAAGACCTCATTTCTAAAAAAAATTTTTTAATTAAAAAGATCCATCACTTCTGAGTAAACACACACCTTGTTCAGAATGGGCATGGGAAACAGCAGGAGCCCACAGCGGGTACCTGCAACCTCCACCCAGGCCACAGGCGCCCGTTCTGGCCCCGCCAGGCCACCGCTGGCCGCCCACCACACGTCCTCACTCACAGAGCCCATGGAGGCCAGCACTGGGGACCACGAGGTCACCAGACAGGAGCCGCATGTGAGCTCACGCAAGGGGGCCCCCAGTGCACCGTCGGAACAGCCGGGGCCAGTATGGGAGCAAGCTCAGCGAGGGACCCCGCCTTAGCGGGCACGGAGAGGCGCCCCCAGGTCACTCCACTGCATGGAACCTCTTGGAAGAGACTCAGCCCCTTCAGGGGATATGCCGGCTGCGGCAGGATGCGAGCAGAACTTTCCACGACGTGCGCTTCCTGCCTTTTGAGTCTTCAACTGCGTGAACCAGTAAAGTTAAAAAGGTAGAACTGCCGGATAAAACTCAGGCCGCGGGTTCCACGGGCACATGGCGCGCTTGTGCGACACCAGCCAGGGCATGTGAGCGGCCGCAGTTCCCCTCGCTCAGCGCAGCCCCGCAGCCGCCCGGGCTGGGGAGGGCTCTGTGTCACTCCTTCCAGGGCCACCTGCGCCAGCCCCACGCCAGCACCCATCTGGGCACGGGGCACGGCCTGGAGGGGGCCCCCGCCCCTCGGAGCTCACACTGACAATAAACAAGGAAACAGGTAAAGGGGCCCTGGCAGGGGAGGAGTGTCCTAGGCGCAGGGATTCGGCCGCCAAAAGCATTGCAGCGGAGGGGCAGACAGGGCCAGGTGGGGGAGCAGGCGAGAGAGCTCAGGAAGGGCTGTGGGCGGGCACAGGGCCTGGGGTCCAGGGCGAGGGGCTGGGCTGTATTTGGGGCGGGAGGGGGCAGCAGGACCTCCACACCCGGGGGGGCCTTTCCCACCAACTCAGCGCAGATGGCGCTGTGCCATGGGGGCCCCGGGGAGCACTGGCAGGACGAAGCCCGAAGGGGACACAGGCAGGCCAGAGCGTGTGGGTGCCTCGCGGCCTGGGCCTCAGCCCGGGCCTGGCAGTCTGGCCGCCCCGAGGCAGAGCCAGGCCGAGTGACAGGGAGCTGGCTGGAAAGCAGGCCGGGGCGACGCTCTTGAGCAAGCCCCAAGGATGATTCACAGAGCGGCAGCCAGACGAGCTGGCCTTCCACGCGTGGGCTGGGGGCGGGCAGCAGGCGGGCCAGGTTGGGGGCACCACGCGGCACCCACTCACGGGGAGCAGCGGGCAGCCTCACCCACCACGGGGTCCTGCAGCCGCTGGGCGCACGCGCAGGCCAGAGCCCGGGACACACAGGTCTCTGCCCAGTGGCTCCCTGGCCATGCCCTGCCTTCTTGAGTCTTGTCCAAAGCATGTTTGAAAATGTGTCTTTTAGAAATCTGGGAGATGAGTAACAACCTCATGGAAAATACACTAATAGTGACTATTATTCCAATGTTCACGACGTCCAGGGAGTCAAGTGTCTCACCTGGTTGAGCTCCTGCCCCGACTCAGGCCCCTTCCCCGCTTCCCACAGCCTGGAGAAGAAAAACACTCTCCCTCCATTGGGCGAGCGAGTCTCCGTGTTCCCAGGGACAGCCCAGCCCCCCAGCCCCCTCAGCTTGCGGCATCCGAGCCCTCGTACCCGGGGGTCGATGACCAGGTAGGTGCGGATGTTCATCTCTTTCAGGTAGGGGTCGCGCTCCTGCCCGTGCCCGTCCTCCACCTCGTACGCCTTGTCCAGGTGGTTCAGCGTCGCCTCTGTGATGTGCACCCGGCTGGGGGACACCAAAGTCAGGCAGAGCAGCAGGCCCAGAGAGGGCTGGCACCCACCTGGGGATGCACAGCAGGCAGCCCAGGCAGGGGCGGATATGCCCCCTGTGAAGTCACTGATTTTTGTCCCCTTCCTCCACACCTGACCCCACCTAGACTCCCAGTCCGCCCTGGCCTCTGACTCTCTGCTGCCCTGCCCAGCCTCCGAGCCTCACCCAGGGACTCCAGCCGCCTCCATCCTGTTGGCCAGGGACACGTCGTGGGACCACACGTCATACTGCCACTTGCGCAGCCCGATGACACCGCACAGCACGTTCCCCGAGTGTATGCCCACGCGCATGTTGATGTCCACACCCGTCGCCTCCCGCACCTGCCTGGGCAGAGCGGCCAGGTCACCCGACCCTGGTCAGGGTGGCCGGGGGCATCCCAAACCCTTGGAGAGGCCGGAGGTCCGGGTGTGGGGCCGCTGTAGCTCATGTCGATGGGCCTTAAATGCCATCGTTGGCGTCTCCCTGCCTAGCGGCCCTGGCTGCATGTTACAGGCTTCTGGGGTCCAGTGCGGTGGGCCTCGTCTGGGGGAGGGACACGCCTGAAGCTCTGACTCGGGTGGTGCAAAGGCAACATACATAACCTAAACATGTGTACCCCCATAATATACTGAAATTAAAAGCCTTTTTTAAAAAAGGCTTTTGGGGTCTCCAGAGGGGGCCCGGGCACTGCCGAAAACCCAGCATATACAAGAAACATAGGGCCAGCCCTGGGGGCTTCTGTGCTCCCCAAACAATGGGAAACAGGAGCTCTGGCAGTCGCTGGCACCACTCAGTACGGGGAGCCCCAGGTTAGAGCTTCCTGGATGCCAGGGCACCCCCAAACACCAGCAAGGCCTCTGAGTCCCTGTGACGAGTGGGTGGGAGCCAGGGGAGCAGCCGGCACCAGGTGTCCACTGACCCGGCCAGGTATGGACCAGGCCTGCCGGAGCCAAAGCCAGGGCAGCAGAGGGGCCCGGACGACCTTCACATATTATGGGGGTGGGGACCTGCCCGGGGTCACCAGGCAGTGGCACAAGGCCAGGCCCTTCCAGCTCCGGCCTGGGTTCCTCCTGGCAAAACCGCTACTTCCAGTGAGACTCGGGAGGCGGGAAGAGCTGGAGCTGGACTCGCACCTGGAGCTGTACCACGGCAGCCCCCGCGCCCTGCTCAGCCCCAGCCCTGTCAGCCTGGCTGGGCCCACCACGCCTCCACCACCCGCTCGATGGCAAGTTCTTCCCACAGGGCCACCGAGAACCTCGTGGGAGCCGGATGCTGGCAGGACGGAGCCCAGGAGGCTGTGGTCCCCTGCAGCCTGAGGGTTGGTCCCCCGACCCGACCAGGGTCTTCCCAGGGGCCACAGCAGGCAGACGGGATGTGGACTCAGCTGAGATGCGCCCTGGCAGGAAGGGAGCCCACTGCCCAGTCCTCACGCCACCCAGCTCTGAGCTTCCGAGACGCTCTCCAGGACTCGGAGCCACAGGCAGACCCAGGAGACGCAGACGGCCTGGGTTCAGATCCCCCAGCATGCTGCGTGGTCCAGGCAAGCCGCCGCCATCCCGAGCCTCAGTTCCCTCATCTGTATAATGGGACCACACACCCCCACCGCCCTGGGAGGAAGGAGGGTCCCAGCACCCAGCTTGCCCTGCACCTACTTAATGGCCTCACACATGTCCAGCCCCATCTTCACGCAGTTCCGGGCGTGCGTGGGCAGCGACACGGGCAGGCCGGACACACAGTAGTAGCAGTCACCCAGGATCTTGATCCGCATGCACTCGTGGGCCTGGGGCAGGGAGAGCCAGGTGGGCGAAGGGCCGAGCCGGGACCACTCTCGCCAGCCACCTCCTCCTGCCCAGCGTGAGCCGGGCTCCCTCCCAGCCAGGCACTGCCTCCTTCCGGCCACCAGGAGTAGCTTCAGGGCCTGGCAAAGGAACTGGGGACAGAGAGCCTCTCCAGGAGGGACCCCAAGCATGGGGTGAAAGCCAGTGTTCCCCTGGGGGAGACGCTGCCTTTGTTTCATTTGTCCATGCAATGTTTGAGTGCCTACTGCACACCTGGCCCTGGGCCAGGCAACGGGACAGAGCAGTGAACAAAATGAAGCTCACGTGCTGGCAGGAGGGTTGGACGCCAAACTAGTCAAATGAAATCTACGGCATGCCCACCAGGGATCAGTGCTAAGGAGAAACATTGAGGTCCAGGACACGAGAGATGTTCCCAGGAGGCCAGAGAAGGCAGCCTTCGAGCAAAGACCCCAAGGGGCCAAGAGAGCCAGCGGGCCAGCACGTGGCAGAAGCGCACTCCAGGCACGTGCCAAGTCCCTGAGGCCAGGGGGCTGTCTGAGGCACAGCAAGGCAGCCAGGGCGGCCGAAATGGAGTGGGCAGGGAAGACAGGACAGAGGTATCAGGTGCCATAAGCCAAGGGGTTGGCAGGTGCCAGGGTGACCCAAGAGATGGCCGGGCTACTTGGGCGTGAGGGTGGGGAGGGAGGAGCCGGAGAAGGGCGAGCCTGGGGTCTCAGAGGAAAATGCGCGTGGAGGGAAGGAGCCCAGGAGGGCTGCCTGAGGTTCCACCTGAGGGGGTGTAGCAGCCCCTGGGCCCTCCGTGTCCTCAGCAAGGGCGGCTGCGGGAATCCCCGGGGCTGTGCGCAGACACCTGCCTTCGCTCTCCCGGCCCCGCCCGCCGGCCCCGGCGCTGACCCTCTCAGGACTAGCGGGCAGCCTCGCCCTCGCTTCTGGTGGGGAGGGAGCCAAGGGGGCGCCCTCCTGCAGGGTCCCTGGGGCCAGCCCTGCCCCTGGAACACCGTCTGTCTGCAGGTCTAGAGCCCACCTGTGCCTGTCCCCTGCTGCGCCCACCCGGGCCCCGCGACAGACCAGCTCTGCCTCCGGTTTCCCTGCCGCTGCCTGGCCTTTGTGAATAGCCCTTCTGAGCCCTCCTCCAACTGCTCGATCTGAGTGCGCGCCAGATGTTTTCTGCTCGGCCCCATCTGGCACTTGCTGAGTTCTGAGTGGCCGGAGAGACACGGGACGGTGGCTTTCCTAGAAAGCAGGCAGCCTGGAGAGGGTCTGCATGCCCAGGTGTTGACTCAGGGCTCCGGCTGCCCTTATCTCCCCTCAGCCAGGCACAGGACCGCCCCCTGCGCCCGGGCCACACGCTCCAGGCTGCTCCTCCACTGGCCAACAGGTCCCTGCCTGTCAGAGAGCGAGGGAGGAGTCCCCTGAGCCCAGAGGCCACATGGCTGCCTCTGAAAGAGGAGGCCCTGGCACTTGGGAGGAGGCTACGGTTCTGGAATCTGATCACTGATAGGGAAAAGGCTGGGACCAGCCCCGTCTGGGGACCGGACTCTCCGGCTGGGACGCTGGCCCTGCCACGGCCCCCCTTTCTCCACCTGCACCACGGGGCCACGCCTCCCAGGCCTGCTGGGGCGGGAACGCCACGTTCAGATGGGCAAAGGACAATCCTTGGCCTTCATGGTAGGGAAAGGGCCAGCTGCAGCCTGAGACTCAGGTCCCCTGCCTCACATATGGCCCACTCTCTAGGGACTCCCAGTGGCTAGTGTGGAAGTCACACAGCTCCTGCCCCTGAAGGCAGGGTCCAGGCTAGACAGGCTCTCTGAGTCACTAAGTCCATGGAACCCAGGATGGACAGCTCTCCAGAGCATCCCTGGCCAGTGGTATCCTACAGAAGTTTGGTTACCCCCCTGTGGTGGGGAGCTCACCCTCTGCAATGGGGAACTCACCCCTAGTCTCTTCTAGGATTGAGCAGCTCTGATCATGAAAAATTCTTCAGAGTGTGGGGCCAGAACTTGTCTCCCATAAAGTTCTAGACCACTAATTCTCTGAACACAGAGTCACCTGGGAAGGCTCTTAAAAACACTGATGGATGTGGGCAATGGCGTTGGTGTTTCATTTAAGCTTTTGATGTGATTCAAATGCGCAGCCAAGAAGGAGCCACTGCCTTAAACCTTACGCTTCAGTTTCTACTTAGCAGCCACTACTTCCAGGAAGCCTGCCCGACCACCTGAGGCTGGGCCAGGTGCTCCCAGGCCCCCTGGCCCCCTTGCTCCTCTGCAAAGCACAGACACGCAGGCTGGGAGCAGGCTGACGGCAGGCCAGAGTCCCCACAGCTCAGAGCCTGGTGCTCAGCGGGTCTCAGGGCCAATGGGGCCACTAATGAAAACCCTCCTTGCCAATGCCCCTCCCTGCTTGGCACCTGCCATGCCCCCAGCATTCTCAGGACAAGTCCCAGTCCTCATGTCCTGGAACCTTGTGACCTTGTCCCCTCGCTCTGTTCCACGCACACCAAGCCACGTTCATCCCGCGGGCACACGGAGCTTTCGCACATGCTGCTCCCTCCGCCCAGAACTGTTCCCTTTCCTCCTCAGCCCTCTCCGTGGGTCTCTCAAACTTCAAACGTGCGCGTGCCTCACCTGGTAGGGCCGGCACCCCACAGTCCTCCCAAGCTCCCAGGCGAGGCCCAGGCTGCCGCCCTCACACGGGAGGATGGAGCCATCTCCTCCTCCAGGCAGCCCTCCCCCGGCCTCCGTGCTCCTCCAGTGTGTACCGTCAGGCCCCGCCACCCTCACACCCCGGGGGGACAGGATTCTGGCTGCTCGGCCACCACTCAACCCCCACCCCTACCACGGGGTGCTCAGAAGCACCTGCGGGCTGGATGCAAAGTCAGCCACGGCCTCCCCACCCGCAGCCCCGCGGATGCAGGGCGCGTCGCCTGGCGTTACCCGCGTGCAGCCCGGCCGGCCCACCTTGGCAATCTGGTCGAACTTGCCGAAGAGCTCGTTCAGCACCACCACCAACTCCTTGGGGGAGCAGTCGCTGGCCAGCCGCGTAAAGCCCACGATGTCCGCATAGAGGATACTGCAGGCGGGTGGGGCCGGAGGGAGTGTCAGCGCAGGTTCCCGGAAGACGGGCAGCAGGAGCACAGGCGACCGACCGTGCAGGCCCCCGGGAGCCCGCTGGGCTGCAGCCCAGCCCTCTTTGCTCTTCCGCAGCCTCCACAGGCACAGGAGAGACACCCCCGGTCACAAAGACAAATTAAAGTTGCAGAGCTTCATAATGAAGCAAATGGAGCAAATCCCAGAGCCTGCAGGAGCCCTCAGACCCCCACTGGGACAGCTCAGACTCCTCTCTCCTTTCCAGCAGCTGGAAGTTCACCTTAAGCACAGACTTCGGGACCCCACTCCCTGGTGAGACGTGACTCCACGCCCTCTCAAGCCAACCTCCACGCCGAGTGCTTTACATGGAGTCCTCACACAACCCCTGCAGGACTCCTATTCTACAGATGAGCAAACTAAGGTTCAGGGAGGTTGAGACTTGCTGGGAGGCCAAGAACTTTAATTTGCACCAGATCACCCTGCTCCAAAGTCTGTGAGCTCATGGACCATCCATAGCCCAGCCAAAAAGGAGCCAGACTCAGACATAAATAATGCTGACCCTTCTGGCAGAGGACCCAGGAGTGGTTCACAGTACCACATCTACACTTCACAGCTCACAGTACCCACATCTACACCTAACAACAGTTCACAGTACCCACATCTACACTTAACAGCTCACAGTGCCCACATCTACCCTTAACAACTCACAGTGCCCACATCTACACCTAACAACTGTTCACAGTACCCACATCTACACTTAACAGCTCATAGTGCCCACATCTATACTTAATAGCTCACAGTACCCACATCTACACTTAACAACAGTTCACAGTACCCACATCTACACTTAACAGCTCACAGCACCCACATCTATACTTAACAGCTCATAGTGCCCACATGTACACTGAACTGTTCATAGTACCACATCTATACTTAGCTCAGCTCAGCGCATTCAAGCAGCCAGCCCCTTTGAATCAGCCAAGGACAGTGTCAGAATTAGGGGGCTCCTCGTCACTGAGCCATAGAGGGCTTCACCTCCTTTTGGAGGTCTTGCACCCCTCTGAGAACCATCTGGAAGGATCCTTTCCTTCCCAACAATCATGTTTGCTCACAGAGTTTTACAATTCTGGGGGCTACTGGGCCTTCCCCAACACCAGTCAGTTCTCTATTTTAAGACCCTGATCTGATCCTAACTCTGGGGCAACAAAGGGGGAGACTAAGGCCCAGGGAGGGGCCTGGAATGACCTGGGGCCAGAGGGGGCCCTTCTTCCCAGTCCCTGTGTGGCCTGGGGTCTGAGCCTCCAGACAGAGCAGGGAGGCTGCCTGCTGGAGTGGGGGCAGTGGTGGGCCCAGCCCCGGGAGACACTGTCACACAGGCACAGGCCACTGCCCACCTGACGTTCTGGTGCCGCTTGACATAGAGGCTGTGGAAGTTGTTGTCGGGCAGGTAGCGGCGGTCCCCATGCTCCTTGAGCCGCTCGATGATGGCCAGCTTCATGCCCATGGAGATGTGGGCTGGCAGCACGGAGAGCAGCAGGTTCTCCTGGGTGCAGGGAAGCAGGCCAGGGGGACCGGTGGGGGCAGGCGGGGTGGCATCAGGCCACAGGCCGGGCCTCCCCAGCCTCTGTCCTCCCTGCCCACCCATATGTTCTGCTCTCAGTGGCCCCATCTCTGCTGGCTCACATCCCGCTGCCAACCCCGCTGGGCACCCATCCCCCACATCCCCTGCAGCCCCTGGGACTCAGGCTGGGCGAGAAAGTTCTCTCTCAGCTGGCGGCTGAGCTAATGGGTGGGAAACCTGGGGCTGCTGCAGCCTCCTCTGCCCCAGCCAGGGACAGCGTGCCCGGGAACGAGCCCAGGCAGGGGAAGACAGAGCCAAGTGCAGGTGCTGGTTACCACCCTGGCCCTGGGGCGAGCGCCACATGGGCGTCTGGCTGTGCGCTTCATGCACACAGCTGCTGGCTAAGTGTCTCGAGTCCAGTTGCAGGAGGAAGGGCCGGGGTGCGCAGGGTGAGGGCTGCAGGGCCTGGAGGATGGGCCAGGCAGGACTTGGCAGGGGCCAGGCCGTGGCTCCGGTGCGGGAGGGGTCCCACCTGCTGGCGCTTCTCGATGCGCAGCTTCCTGCGGATCTGGATGCACTTCACGGTGTAGGTGAAGAGGTCCCGGGAGGCATCCTGCATCTGGTGCTTGTGGAAGGCGCCCGTGAGGTTCCCGCACAGGAGGACAACAGCATTGGCCAGCAGCTGCAGGTCAGCCGGAGCGGAGCTCAGCTTTCGGCCTGGCCCACGTCCCCCTGGACAGACTGGTACGGTACACTCCCCATTCCCCAACCCCCAGACCGCTCCGGCTGGCACTCTCCCTGGGACAGGCAGGGAAACTGAGGCCCAGGCAGGGGCTGGTCTCCTCGTGAGTCACTAGGACTACAGGATCAGGACTCGGGCCCCTCTCTGCATCCGCTGGGCACTTGGCCTGCCCAGTAGGGCCTGGGAACTGGGCAGCAGGGCGGCAGAGGCAGCCAGGCCCAGGACCCGCAGGCAGCACCAAGAGCAGCCTCAGAAGCCATGGTGCCCCGCCAGCGCCCAGAGATCCCGCCTCCGCCCCCGGAGAGGATGCCCAGACCCAGGCTGGAGGGAAATACGTCTTTAAGTCCCCACTAATTATGAATAAAAGGTTTGTTCAACACAAAGTCACAAGATATGTGTCCTGGAATACTCCCAGCCCTGTCAGGACGGGGCTCCAAGGAGAAGAGAGGAGCCGGGCAGGGGCCCCACCCTGACGGCGCACCTGCCAAAGGCCGCGAGCAAAGCCAGTGAGCCCACTCCAGGGGCCCGGCCTGGAGGCTGGCCGCACACGCAGCTCTAGGGCCTTCAGGCCCAAGTCACCCACACGGCCTCCCCTGAGGCCTCAGCCCATCCCCACTCCAGCCCCCACGCCGCCCTCACCTGCAGGCCCGCCTGGACGCTGGGCGTCGTGAAGGCCCCCGTCAGGGCACCGAGCACCAGGAGGTGGGAGGCGGTGGAGACGGCCCCCACGGCGACCGCGCCCCGTGTGCTGAAGGGCAGCAGCGTGTACACCACGAAGACGATGAACAGGAAGAAGGGGACCTGGGGATGAGGCCCCGTGAGCTCAGGGCCGAGCTACGCGGCCCCAGGCCCAGGACATAGGCTGGGACGAGCTGATGGCAGGGCCCCATGGCCTCCCATCTGTGGGGGCGACCCCAGCAACCCAAATCCTAAGCCCTTCAGTGCCCAAACCAGCCCACCCAGGACCCGCTGTCCTGAGGTCGGGTCCTCCCCTCTCCCTTGCACGCAAGACACGGCTACAGAACCGCAAGGGCCCCTGAAAACATCAAGACGTGTTTCTGGGTGGCCAAGGCTGAGCCTCCTCAGGAGTGAGACTCCAGGCCCCCGTGACCCAGGGTGCCCCCACCTGGCACCCTCTGCCCGATGGCTCTCCCTCTGCAGGCATGATCAATACCGGGAGGCCAGCAGGGCCTGCTCACCTGCTGCCTACGAAGGGCGGCCCCTGCCCCGTCCGCTCTCAGAGCCCACTGCCACTCGCCCCACAGCCCATGGCCCCCCTGCTCTCTGTACTTTCCGTGGGCCTCACCCCCCTAACCTAGCAGCCACAGGAGCGGCCACCAGTCAGAGCGTGCCACTAGTTGGTGACAGTGGCCACCCAGGGCTGGGCCTAGTGATCTGGCCAGGCTGGTGCAGCTCAAGCCTGGGGCTGAAGCCCACCGACGGCTGTCTCCGTCGAGTCGGCCATGCTGCGGAGGGAGCAGCCGCCGGCTCTCGGCCCCGGCTGGGGGCGGCGCCCAGGAATGAAGCAGCACGGAAGAAGGCGGGGTCAGGGGCAGCCAGGGCCCGCTCACCCCGCCGGAGCCAGGCCCAACCCCCACCTCTCCTGGCACAGGAGCCCATCCGTGCCCTTGTGCCTCTCGGAGCTGCAGTTCTGTCACCTCCAACCAAACAGGGGTCCACCCCAAAGTGCCACAGCCAGACATCCAAGTGGACACTCTCCCACCTCAGCCCCGTCAGTCCAGAGAATTTAAGGGACAAAACCAGCCCAGGGCCCAGTCCTAAGCCAGAGCCACAGCGTGTGGCGCAGGAAGGGCCAGCGGCAGCATGCGAATGCAGGCCCGTCCTCCACAGGGGCCCTGCAGCACCACAAGGGCAGCAGCTGCTGAGTGCATGCGGCTGGTGGCACCGAGGTCCAGCGCCGGAGTCCCCTCCCCGTTACCTGGTCCCACGCACAGGCCGCCTTCATCCACGCGTCGAACGCCAGCACGTAGCCCAGCATCACCAGGCAGGCCCAGGCAAGCAGCGCCCAGGCACTGAGCCAGCGCCGGAGCAGGCACTCCACGTACACCAGCGCGTAGAGGGCCACGAACACCGCGAGCGTGAAGAACGCCGTGCCCAGCACGGCCTGCTGTCCGGAGGGGTCCTGGGGAGAGACAGACACAGAAATGCCTCGGCTTTCCCCAGCGGGGCACCGCCCCCTCCAGAAAGCCTGCCCAGGCCGCCTGCCCAGCCATCCTGACCCTTCTCGCCGCTGACATCCTGCGCGTGGGGGGTGCCAGTGCTCCCCCTAACACCCGGCTCTTCCTCACCCCCAGGCCCTGCTTTGTGCTATCATCCCTGCTAGGGCTGCTGCAGCCACCCCTCTCAAGTCACCTCAGGAGCCCGGGCGTCCCCCACAGCCCAGTCCTGCCATGCCATCGCCTCCACCCACCCCCTCGCGGCAGAGCTGGCTGTGCACGCTGTAGGTGACAGGCCTGAGGACAGGAGCACAAGGTGGGGCTCAATCACCCCACCCCACCCCACATGTGGGGCAAAGCCTTGAAAGGCCACCAGAGAGGAGGACACTGCTCCTGACTCCTAATGACTGAGCAGAGGTTCATGAGGTCAGAGACAATGTCAGTGGTGTCTGCCTGGGGAGCTGTATTAAGAAGGATGCTGAGTCCACAGCCAGGCTCTGCAGGGAGTGCGGGATTGACTAGTAATGTCTGCCATGGTTCGTGACTTGAGGGCAGAGACACACAGGCCACCCTGACTCAGTCTTCAGTAGAACCAAGTTTCATCGTGGAGAAAAATGAGGGTATGTCGTATCTAAAAGTTAATGTCGTACCTAAAACCACCCTGGACTTCAAAATTAAACAAAAGTTGGAAACCTGCCTTCCACCAGCCCAAAACATGCCCAAGCTTCTCGCAGAGTGGCCCGCCGAGGCTGGGGCAAGGTCCCATAGGTGCAAAGTGCCAGGGCAGAGCTGCGGGGCCCGCGGCTGCCGCACTCACCCCGTGGCTGAAGGCAATGACGATGAGGGCCACACAGGCGGAGAGGGCCACAAACAGGAGCGTGAGCAGCAGCGGCCCATGCTGGCTGGTGAGCCGGTACTTCTCGTAGAGCGCATGCTGGTCCGGAACCTCCTCGCCCTCGTTAAGGAAGTAGCACCCCTTGGCCGGCATCCTCTACCCTTGGGCGCTCACCCAGGCCACGCAGGAGACCCCAGCGCCTGGGGCATCGATCTGCAGACAGCTCCCGTGGGCCTAGGCCTCCAGCTGCGGAGAGGCCCCCGGCGCCGGCAGCTCCGTGCACAGCGCAGGCTCTGGGCAGCCCCAGCGGGCAGGCCGGGCTGCCACACACGCCGGGTCCTGAGCTCTGCGGAGACAAAGCAGACCCAGACCTTGACCTAAAGGGGCCACGTCGGGCAGGGGCTGGCATCAGGGCAGAGCAGCCCCGCCTCACGGCACCTGCGTCTGACCAGTCAGTCTCAAGCCTAGTCTAACTTTTATGTCCTGCTTAAAGTGTTGCCCACCCCCAGGTGGTAAAACGGGTCCTCTGTGTTTTCTAGAACTGTGCTGTTCAATACAGAAGCCACTAGCCACATGTGGCTATTTTAAGTAAAGTTTAAATTCATTTAAAATAAAATTTAAAATTTAGTCCCTGGGTGGCAATAGTCGCACTTCGAGTGCTCGGCAGCCACACGCAGCTGGCAGCCGCTGTGCTGGATGACACGGATACAGAGCACTTGTATCCTCACAGAGGCTTCCAGGGACAGCACTGTTCTGGAAGTTTCACTGTTTGACTTTCACAGCACAGGTCTTTGATCCATCTCATTTCATTCTGTGTATGGTGTGAGGCAGGGATCAAGGTTCATTTCTCTTTTCTGGGAGAATATCTAACTACTCCAGCAGCGGTTAGTGAACTGACCACCCTTTCCTCTCTGAATTTCAGTGGAGCCGCCTCTGCCATAAATCAGGTGACCACACATGTGGGGTCTGCTTCCTGGTTCTGTTGTGTTCCCACGGGCCTGATGCAAATACCATGTTCACTGGATTACTGGAGCTTTCCATTAAGTCTTGTGCTTCTAGGACCAGTGGGCTCCAAACTGTGATCCTGGGAACCCTGGGATCTGGGGACATGCCTCGGGGCCCAGATGGGATGGGGAGGTGGAGGGACACAGGCTCAGGCCCCTACAACCACTTCAGCCAGGGCATCCTCCCACATCCGTGTCACATTAAGCTTCCACACAAGACCACATTTTCTTAAAAGGGCCCACGGACACGGATTTAAGAAGTTTGCAAGCCCCACTTCACACAAAAGGAAACTGAGTCTCAGAGAGGGCACACAGTGGACCCTTTGTGACAAAGTTGGGAGAAGACCCCAGGATTGCAATGCTGAGCCCAGAGGGGCTCCCTCTTCCCCCAACACCATTCACTCATTGGCACATTCATTTATTCCAAAACAGCTTGTTAATCGCACCTAGGGCCTGCCAGCCGCTGCACCTGTGTGCCAGGCCAGCGCTCTCTCTCCACGGGGCTCCCAGTCTGTCTCCAAAGGGAGAAAGTTAACAACAAATGTGCAGCCACACAGATAGCAGCCAGGGCTCAGGGACAGCTGCTGTACCCCCAACAGGAACTCTGCGTTAAGGGAACAGGCCTGGACCAAGAGTCTAGGCCCCAGCATCCTCCAGGCCTGCCTTGGACGAGGGACTAGCTGCTGGAGGCAGAGGGCGAGGAGGCCGAGAGACATGGGAAGACTCAGGGCAATCACAAAGGGCACAAGTGACCAGCCGCCAGCACAAGCTGCAAAGGAAAGCGGGTCGGGAGGAGGGATGGTGGCTGGGAGAGCCCAAAGGCAGAAGAGCAGGATACCGGGGTCCCCGAGTGCAAGGGAGGAGCCCAACCAGCACCTGCTGGTCCCCGGGGCTGCCTTGATTCCAGCAGCCACCTCGGGCTCTGTTTCCCCGAGAAGTCCCTGTGCCCTTACCACAAACCCCAGGAACAAAATGGGAAAACTGCATATTTGGGGGTGGAACGAGAGTCCATTTGCCGGGGATCCTGGCTCCTTCCATGCCCGGGCAGGCATCCACAGCCCTTGGCACCTGCCTAACCAGGGGCAACCCTTCAACAGTCTAGCTCAAGGCTGCTTAGTACCCAAAGTGCTTAGACAGCTATAGATCTGATTTCTATATGAAAGAATGATTTTTTAAATGTTGGCAGCTTATTTTAAAATTTTAAGTGATGCAGCCCACTACTTTAAAACGTCTTAATCTAATCAGTCTTTATTCCATAAGAGGCATTTACTGAGCACTAACCATCTACGCCCAACCCGTGCTGTGGGGTTTGCAAAGCAACACGAAGTTCCTGCCCTCCACCCTTTCCCGGACAATCAGGCTCCCCCAAATAGTTCTTTGTAGTAATAAGAGCAGCTACTCCTGTCACACCCAGTGTCTGTACACTCACTCGCTCTCATCTTCAGAACCTGCTAAAGTGCCATCACCATCTTACAGATTCAGAACCGAGCCCAGAGAGGCAGGGTGGCTGCCTAAGGTCACACGGCTGGGGCTGGTAGGTGAAGGGCTGGAATTTGAACCCAGGTCTGCCAGCTCCCACACCAGGCTCCCCAGCCCAGGCTTACTCCAGACATCCCAGAGGACTGACCCAGATGCCACAGCACACAAACAGCAGCACTGACGGCCCCTGTGGCCTGGTGCCAAACACCAGTGCCCCAGATTGCCAGGCTAAGAAACCCCAACCACCAAGGGGCCGGGACAACTCCCCGCAGCTGCTACATCCTCGAGGCAAAGCCTCCAGGCCCGAGCCGTGGGCAGCAAGGACATGTGCGTGCAAGAGAGTGCAGGTACGTGCGCACACACACACGCAAGCGAGGGAGTGCAGGCACGTGCACACACACACGCAAGCGAGAGTGTACAGGCACAGGCACACACACACGCAAGCGAGAGAGTGCAGGCACACGCACACACACACGCAAGCGAGAGAGTGCAGGCACGTGCACACACACACGCATGCGAGAGTGTGCAGGCACGTGCACACACACACGCAAGAGAGTGCAAGCACGTGCACACACACACGCAAGCGAGAGAGTACAGGCACAGGCACACACACACACGCAAGCGAGAGAGTGCAGGCACGTGCACACACACACGCAAGGGAGAGAATGCAAGCACATGCACATGCGCACGCAAGCGAGAGAGTGCAGGCACGTGCACACACACACACGCAAGCGAGAGAGTGCAGGCACGTGCACACACACAAAGGGAGAGAGTGCAAGCACATGCACACGCGCACGCAAGCCAGAGAGTGCAGGCATGTGCACACACACACACACGCAAGTGAGAGAGTGCAGGCACATGCACGCACACACACACAAGCGAGAGAGCGCAGGCACATGCACACACACACGCAGGCGAGAGAGTGCAGGCACGCACACACACACGCAAGCGAGAGAGTGCAGGCACGTGTACACACACGCAAGCGAGAGTGTGCAGGCACACGCACACACACACACAGGCGAGAGAGTGCAGGCACATGCACACACACAGGCGAGAGAGTGCAGGCACGTGCACACACACGCAAGCGAGAGAGTGTAGGCACGTGCACACACACACACACGCAGGCGAGAGAGTGCAGGCACATGCACACACACGCACACACACATACGCAACCGAGAGACTGCAGGCATAAGCAAACGCGCTCACACCCACGCAAGCGAGAGAGTGCAGGCATGTGCACACACACGCAGGTGAGAGTGCAGGCACGTGCACACACACACGCAAGCGAGAGAGTGTAGGCACGTGCACACACACACGCAAGCGAGAGAGTGTAGGCACGTGCACACACACACGCAAGCGAGAGAGTGTAGGCACGTGCACACACACACGCAAGCTAGATAGTGCAGGCACACGCACACACACACAGGCGAGAGAGTGCAGGCACGTGCACACACACGCAAGCGAGATAGTGCAGGCACACGCACACACACACACACGCAGGCGAGAGAGTGTAGGCACACGCACACACACACACAAGCGAGAGAGTGCAGGCATGTGCACACACACACGCAGGTGAGAGTGCAGGCACGTGCACACACACGCAAGGGAGAGAGTGTAGGCACGTGCACACACACGCAGGCGAGAGAGTGCAGGCACTTGCACACACACGCTCACACACACACGCAAGCGAGAGAGTGCAGGCACACGCACACACACGCTCACTGACGTGCCCTTCCAGGCACACAAGCTAGGCCGAGCCAGGTACGGAGAGACAGGAGCCAGCTGTGGGAAGCCAGGCCCGGTACTCTCCTCTCGCGGGTCTAACGAGGCCACTTCCTGGCAACAGCAGGTGGAAAAGAGGCACACAGTGGACAGCTCTGGGCACAAGACTTCAGCCTATCTAGGGACCTCATCCAGCCCTGGAACAAGCCAGGCAGCGTGAGGCACAGCTGGCCTGGGACGAAAGATGTCGCTTGTCACTCACTCATCGAGACACGTCCAGGAAGCCACCAGCAACAGGCACAGGGCAGCTCCCCTCCAGGAGCCACCCCAGAGCCAGGCTCAGAGGCAGCCCCACCAGGGCGGGTTTCCAGGCCCTCGGTGCAATGACCAGTTGTCCCGCCAGTCGCCGACTCAGCTGGCAGCGGAGGGCCCCGCTGAGGCCCTGGGTGGAGGAACCACTCTGCCACGGCCAGCTGACCCCACTGCCTCGGCTTGCAACCAGCTCGCAAGTGACGGGGAGCTCGTCACCGCTCAGGCAGTCTTCACTGGGCACCTTCTCTGGCTGTAAGTTGTCCCTCGGGTCAGGTCAAGAACTGCCTTCCCTGTCACTCCCCCATCCACACCCCACCGGTCCCGTCTGAACTCCAGAGCCACCAGGAGCAGGGATGTGCACTTGGGCGAGTCATGGCCCCTGTACCCGGGGACTCGCAGGGGTCCCTCACTGTCACTCACACCTCATGACCTCCCCCATTACAGAGGAGGGGGCCCCCCCACGGTCCAATTGGGGGAGGATGTGTCCTGCTTCTGCTAGGCAATGTCCCTGCTCGGTTCAGGAGCCACAGGACCCCAGCACGGCTGCTCAGCCCGGTCTCCCCCAAGCCCAGAGGCTGAAATCATCCCAGTGAGAATCCTCTTTGGGACTTCCGCTGATGCGGGGAAGGAGGGGTCTCTCCTGTCAGTGGCCTGCGGCCGCTGGCACACACCTGAGCCACTAGGAGAGAGTTAGCCTGAACACAAAGCCGACACAGAGAACCAGAGAGACGTGGGCCTAGCAACGCCCCCTGGAGCCCCTGGAGCCAGCAGTGCCTGAGGCTCCAGCAACCCAAGATACTTCGATCAATGCCCCTTTCAGCTTAAGCCAGTCTGAGCTTCTGTCACTTGCGACCGAGAGTCCCAAAGTCCACACCAGGCTTCCTGAGCCAGGCTGTTGTGTGCAGGAAGCACTCATGGCTCCTTCGTGGGGCCAGAGTCAAGGGAAAGGGTCCCACGTAGCACAGAGGTGAGAGCCGGCCCTGCACACACAGCCAGTCCTGGTGAGACCTCCTGGCCAGGGAGGAGACACCACCACTCACACCTCTGTCACCATGTCCCAGGTGCCACAGCCCAGGCCCAGCCAGGCTGAAAAGGACCCAGGGCAGCAGGAGGCGGGCGGGCAGGAGGAAGCTCCCACGTCCTCGCCAGTGGTCTCCAGAGACTCTTCCCTGCGGGGAGGAATCAGGGAGCCCAGGGCACAGTTAGGTGTCAACTGAGTGACCGTGGTGGGCTCTGAGCGCCCCCGCAGCCCCAGGTCCTGTGGTACAGCAATAAACTAAACTTACACACCCTCACTGCAGACCTGGCCCTGTGACTTCTATAAATCTGCACACCGCCCTGTAGGTATGACCACTGCCCCCACTGTGTGGCTGTGGGCACTGAGGCACAGAGAGCTCGGTCACTGGCCCATGGTCACACGGCTAGTAAAACAGAGAGCTGGGATCTGAACACCCCCGGGATCTACCTCTTTTCCTCCCCATCACCCTCGTGGTGCTGGTATCCAGAAAGCCTATAATATCCCAAACACCAACCCCTTCCTGCCCCCAACAAGGCCCAGGACAGCACTATAACCAAGAGTGTGGAAGGCTAAGTGGACCCCATCACGACGTCCCTCTGCCTTGCTGGAGCAAGGAACCGCCAGCAAACTCCAGGAAGCCCTCCCCTTCCAGGAAGCCCTCTGAGCTACCCCACACACCCTCTTCTCCCTTCCCTGCAACCAAGACAGGACCGTGGGCCCCTCACCAAATATTAACTGGCAAAGTCCAGGTTTCCCCAGCCGGAAGAGCCGCTGGAAGTAGGAGGCTGGGACTCCATGTCACGACTGCAAGACTGGGCCCCTCGGGTGCTCAGGAAGTCCTTCCCCAGTGGAGCTGGCTGATCTGGCAGCACCCCCAGTCCAACCACACACCATGGGGAAGTACGTTCTAGAACACTCTCAGCTTTCACAGATGCAGGCAGGGCACCCACTTCCTCACCCGAGCAGTGCTGGCAGGAACCCTGGCCTGGCTTCCTCCGGCCAAGCCCCGGCAAGCCCAGAGCTGCACAGGACACCCGGGGCCCTGGGGGGCCTCAGAAGGAGGAAGCGGGGGCCCTGGCGCACGAGGGGTGGGCAGGTGCAGAGGACCCGGCCTGAGTACACAGCTGCAGCCAAAACCCACGGCACAGTCTCGCCTTCCGGGCCGGCTGAGCTCCCTGGGCTGGGTCACCAGCGGATGTTTCATCTGGAGTCTCACCTTAACACCATCTCCCCAGGGACACCCTGTGCTTCGTGAAGGTACCGCCAGGGCTGCCCTGCCCGGCACGGGCCTGACACAAAGGGGCATCCGGGGACCCTTGTGGGACCTGGGGATTCCAGCGTTGCTGGCATTCAAGGCCCCACCCCTCAGGCCCAGCCTCCCCCACACCTCCCTGTCCCCAGAGCCCCGCGGCCTCAGGCCTCCCTCTGGATTCCTGCTCTCCCAGCACCTCACTGCCCAGAGACCATCTAGACTCCCACTCGGCATTCCCGGGTGCCAGACCTTCCCGCATGGCTGCACAAACTGTCCCGGCGGGATCTGTGCAGCTGGGTCCCACAGCTGGGCCCCGCCGATCCTTGTGAGCTGAATGGCTGCGGACGCCAACCACTGGAAGCCGGACCCAGGCAGAGCAGAAGGGCCGTCCTCAGCAGGGCAGGACACCTGCTGCCTCGCAGTTCCCAGCTCCCCGCTACCGTGGCCCGCGAGGGAGGATGCCTGGGCCCAGGCCCAGCTCTGCCACCGCCAGCATGTGAGTAGCAGTCACCTCTGGGCCTTAGGTACCTCCTCGGCAAACTAGGGTGCTGATGACCAACTTGTCCGCAAAAGTCATGATGCCCGACAGGCCAAGCTTTCGGAGACAAAGTGGCACATGAGCCCAGAGAGAAGGCTCAGTGCCCCGGGGCTGGGAAAGCCCTGCGAGACCACGGCCCAACCACAGGGTCCCATGAGAGATGGTGCGGCGCAGGAGGCCGTCCGCCCAGCCCCACCCCGTCTCCCCTCTCCTGAAGGCAGCCTGCACAGCCACCAGGCAGGGGTGAATGCTGAAGTCCCCAGCGGGTGAGCCCCTGCCAGCCCCACTGCACCCCAGCTCCCCAAGAACCCCAGGTTGACTCCATCTGAGCCCCAGGGACCACAGGCTGCTAGTCCAAGCTCAGCCACCAACTGCTCTGTAACCCTGAGCAGGCCCCTTGCCTGGTCTGGGCCTCAGTTTCCCCTCTTGCAAAGAAGTGGTTGTGTCACAGCTCTGAGGCCTAACTCTGGCCTAGACTGGGGCTGGAAGCTGAATCATTAAATGAAAAGGAGAAGGGACCAGAGAAAAACTGAAGAGGAAAGGCCAGGTGTGGTCCCCTGGCCCCAGGGGCTAATTCTAGGGGTGGGTAGAGCTGTTCTTAGCGCCCGACTCCTCATTCCACGCCACCCCTCTGGTGACGCCTTACCCTGGCCAGTCTCTCTTTCAAAGTGCACCCGAAGCTCTAGCTCCAGGGATGACAAACCCAGCTTTGCTCATCTTATGCCCATTCCCATGACAGTGCCTGCCCGGGCGGAGCGCACCCATTCATCCATCCATCCTGGGAGGGGGTTGTGCGTGCGTTCCATCAACAGACAGGCACTGATACCTGTGTGTGCCAGGCACCAAGCCAGGTGCCAAGGGGAAACTCTGCTCAGGCACAAGCTCCCAGAAGGCAGAAACCTTGCTGCCCCCAGGATATCCGCCCATGCTGCACACAGTGGGTGCCTACGAACTGAACGACCAGTCGGCCAGGCTCCCCTCTGGGAGGAACATCAGTATTCTTCCCTTCTCTTGCCTGCAATTCCACCATTAGGGATTCATTTCTTTCTGCACTGCCCCGACAAGGCTCCCCCTTTAGAATGGAAACACTTTCACACCCATGTCTAACAGATTTCGATCCCTTTCCCCGATAGGCAGAACAGAAAGGGGAAGTCCAGCTGGCGGTGGAAGACCTCAACATGGTGCCAGTCCTGCCCAGGACAGCGGGACATGATACTGTCCACTGACACAGCGCTCTGCCCCGGCCCCACCTGGACAGCGGGCTCCCTGGTGACAGCGAGGCGTAAACAGGGCTGGGAGAGGCAAGACAACACCCATGTCATAGGCCCGTGGACAGACGCGACCCAGAGTACGTTCAAGTCTTCGATTTACGCTGCTAGCAGTCTGTTTGAAGGGCAGCACGGCCCAGAAGGCGGCAGGCAAGCTGGATCCGTGACGCATAGGATGTGGCCCAGGATGATGGCCCGAGACGGCAAGAAACCATGCAGGAGCCTCAGACAACACGGCAGCACAGAGGCCTTCTAACCCAACGCAAAGCCACGGAGACTGATAAATTCAATTATGCAAATAAAAAGAATTTTACTACATGGTAAAAACTACCAAAAACACAAACAAAGATGAGTGACAGATTAAGGAAACATATTTGCGATTCATATCACAAGAAGCTAATCTCCCTCATATATAAAAGGCCCCTACAAATCAAAAAGAAAAAGATGAATAACCCAATAGAAAAATTGGAGAAGGTCGGAACAGCAAGTTCACAGAAGGGGTAATGCGAACGGCTCCTAGCATTTGGAAAGAAGCTGACCTGCTCCATACAGAGAGAAACACAAATTAAAACGACCATGGTGAAGGCGTGGTGGCGTGCACCATTGTCCCAGCTGCTCAGAAGGCAGAGGCAGGACTGTCTGAGCCCAGGAGTTTAAGTTCAACCTGGACAACACAGAAACAGGCATTCACATTTACTCCCGGGCAGAAATATGAGTCGGCACGACCCCTGAGGAAGTAATCTCTAACAAAGTCACTAATGCAATATAAACCTTTTTGGGTTTTTTTTGAGATTGGGTCTCGCTTTGTTGCTCCTGGCTAGAGTACAGTGGCATCACCACAGCTCACAGCAACCCCAAACCCCTGGGCTCAAGCGATCCTCCTGCCTCAGCCTCCCGAGTAGCTGGGACTACAGCACACACCACCACGCCCCACCAATATATGTATGTGTGTGTGTGTGTGTGTGTGTGTGTGTGTGTGTGTGTGTGTGTGTGTGTGTGGAGACAGGTCTCAATATGTTACTCAGGCTGATCTCAAACTCCTGGCTTCAAACAATTTTCCCGTCTCGGCCTCCCAGAGTGCAAGGATTACAGGCGTGAGCCACTGCGCCCGGCCCATATGTATTTTTTGACCTGCCGAATCTACTTTGAGTAATTTATCCTACAAACACTGTCACACGTGCAAATGACAGAGACAGGATATTCACTGCAGCATGGTTTGTAACAACAGAAGACTGAAAACAGCGTGTCTCCCAGTCAAGAGCTGGTGAACTAAATTACAACACAGCCTTACAAGGGAATACTACGCAGCTGCCAAAAAGGGTGAGGCCAAGGGTGAGGTCGCTTGAAATTGACATCCCAGGGCTCCCTGTGAAAACCTCCGTGGTAAAAGCAAGCCTAGAATGAACAAGGACCAAACCAGACACAAGGAAACCCGAGACTGCTGCTCAGACACCGTGGACAAATCTCAGTTTCTACTTCTAGTGTCACCATGTTATTTGCATAATTTAAAAACATATCTAACAGGAAAAATAAATTTCAGGTCCATCACATCTACATTACATGACCTGACTTACCCTCTCCCTGCCTCAGTTTCCTCATCTGAAAAGACGGGAGAAGAGCGCAACCACGCGGGATCCTGAGCGCATTCGGCGGGGGTGGCGCGGGCGGCATACTGGGCACACCTGGCACAAGACGCCCCGGGCCAGACGTCATGGCTCACCTAGTTGTCAGAAAGGGCAGGGGTAGGGAGGCGAGTGGGCCCGGAACTGCCCCTGCCCCCTGCCCTGGGCCCGCAGCCCTGAGGGAGGGGCTTCGAAGAAGCCCATCCTCCCCTTTGCCTGGCCTGGGCAGGGGTGCAGAAAGCCGTGGCTGGCAACTCAGGACGGCTTTCCGGGGCCACGAGCAGCAGCATGGGCTGACAGCCCCACGTGGGGCCTAGCTGGGGCAATGTCAGTCTGAACCTGAGGGAGCACACAGGGGACATCCCAGGCAGCATCGGGTCCTCCACCGCAGCCCTCCAGGCCTGCTGGCAAGACAGAAAGCATGATACCCGGCCCTCAAGACATGCTCTGAACCTCTGCGCCCACCTGGGGAGACAAACTGGGCAGAAACCCCCCGGGCCAGCCTCCTTCCTCTGAGAACCTGCAGTGTGCTGTGAACAGGCCGGGGCAAGGCCCTTCCACCCTAATTCCCCGGAGGGTAGGGGACGGGGGCTCTCACTCCATTTCCAGCCAGGGACACCAATTCTGGGATCCTAACCTACTGGTCCAAAGCCCACTGGCTGGGGAGCAACAAGGCTGGGATTTGAACCCAGGCCTGCCCTACTCCAAGACCCAGGCTCTTTCATAACCCTCTGTCTGCATTTCCTGAGGTGCACTCTGCCCACTAGCAGGGCCATGGAAAACTACACACACACAGCCATACTCATCCACACCAGTTCCTGGGCACAGGCAGTGCTAAGCTCAACATTCTCCTTTTCCCCACTTACAGATCCCCAGTATGCATTAGTGAATTAAAGGCTATGACAAGTCCTGCAGGAAAGAAATCTGCTGAATTAGACACAGCTAAATATTTCCCCATTGCTTTGGTTCATGACACTCTTTTTGCACTGAATCCCTAATAAGCCTTCTTTAGGAAATGCTGACTTTGGAGTTTCCAAGATCCAACTTGGAGCTTCTTCCCCAAGAATTCCATGGACTCGACAGCCCCTGTCCTCAGGCAGTTTGCAGCTAGGGAAGCACCCTGCCCTGGGCAAAAGCAAGCAAGAAAAGAGCTCTAAATGCCAACCAGGAAAAACACTCCTATCAAATTTCCTGCCTCTTCCGTGCAATGCAAAGAAGTGGTCCACTTGCCTCAGTTTCCCTATCTGCCATAGGCAAGGCAATGCAGGGGATAGAGCCCTAGGCTAACTGTCAGGAAATACAAGGTACAGTGCCAGTTCTGCCTCTCACCAGCTAAGACTTGGGCAATTCTTCACCCTCTCTGGGCCTGACTCCTCTAAGACAGGAAAGGCCTCCAGGGTCTCCGAGGTCCCTTCCTGCTCAGACCGGCAGAGAAGGTGGCCACAGAGAGGTCCGTGGGAGAGGCCTCTCCCGTCCAGAGCTCAGCAGGCACCCATGAAGTCCCATGAGGCACCTCTGCCGGTCTGGCCCCTGTCCCAACAGCAAGCCCAAAGCCACCACCTGGCCTGCAGGCTCTCAATCTGGCCCCCACAGCACCAGCTGCCAGAACGCCCAACCCTAACCAAGGAGCTGAGACTCCCATTTCCTGAGACCCTGACCACCACCAAGGGGCGGGGGGACCGCCTCACGAAGCTGTGCCGAGAGCCCGGAAGAGCCCTTCTGTAGGGGAAGCAGCCCCACCCGGCCTCCCCCACCAAACCACAGCCCCAGCTTCCGGAACAGCCCAGCACGGGGGCTGGGGAGTCTCAGCACAGCTGCTCCCTGGAGCCCGGGCCCCCGTTCCCAACTCACCCCTTCCTTCTACAGACACTTCCCCAACGGCACCAGGCTCCACTGGGCTGGGCACGGGAGGGCCCTGTGATGGAGTCTCGGTCCATGGCAGCCCCACACTCCCCCAAACCCAGCACTCCTCCTAGGATAAGCCACCAGGGCTCCCCCCACGTGTCCAGGACCCCAAGAACGCCAAGCCCAGTCCTCACTCACCCCCTGGCCAAAAAACTCCTCCAGAGCTTCCCAGGGCCTTCTTCGTGGCTACGTGATTTGACTGATTTCGGTTCCCCAAACAAGCCCCACCCTTCCATCTCCAGGCTCTGGCAGCCTAAAAACACGCCTCCTACTTCACCTCCAAACTCCCTCTGCCTGGCGAACTCCTGCCGGCCCTTCAGAACCTGCCTCAGCCGCCACCTCCTCCAGGAAGGCTGCCCAGTCCCCTCCCAGTCTGGCCTCGGCGCCTGCCTTAGCTTCCCCAGCGCCTGCACCTCCCACAGAAGCACAGGCCGCCACGGCCTGCCACACCTGCCACTGCCTGGCCGTGTGGTACCTCCCCCAGGGCTGGGCCATCTGGCCACGCTGCCCAGCCTCTGGGATCTAACCCTGCCTGGTCACAGGGGACATTAAACCCCGAATTTCTTGGACTGTCGAACATAGCCAGCCCCCAACAGGCAGTCGGCGGGGGGGCCCCAACCCTGGCATCTCCAGTCCCATCTGCGTGAACTTTGGCAGTCACTTGCCCCTCAAGACTGTTTCTCACCTGAGCAATGGGGTTGGAACCCTCCTCCCCCTCCACAGCCTGTCCTAGCAGTGAAATGACCTCATGGCTATAAAATCTCCTTATGAATCCAGAAACACTGCACACAGAAAGGGCCCATCCCAGCACAGGGAAACAGGCCCCAGCTTGGTATCCCCGGACCTCCAGCCACCAAGTGCCACTGGGCTCTGGCCCCACACCAGGCACAGGACAAGGTGCTGAGGCCACGACAAGGGAGACAGACCCAGCAGCCCCTGCCGAGCTCGCGCTGCGGGTGGGGAGACATGTCACAACGAGCTAAGCGAGGAAAAGAAATGCAGGGCGGCCGAGGGTGCAGCCCCGATGGGCAGCCAGGGAGCCCAGTGGCTGAGAGCAACAGCTCCGAGACCAACGGCAGTGCACAAATCATCCCAGCTCCACTGGAGAGGAATGGTGTGACCTTGGGCCTCAGTTTCCCAACCCACAGAATGGACTGGTAATGGCAGCTAATTCTCAGGCTTCCCACTGAGGCTGGCATGGTGAGCGCCATCACCCAGGGTCACCCCAGCCAGCTCCAAACACAAGGGGTCAGCAGCTCGACAGAAACAGAAACAGAAACTGGGACACTTCCAGCCCAGGGGTCTCAGGTTCACTTCCTGCCGGCCCCCAAAAGAGCTCTGCTCTGCTCTCTCCTCTCCCCTGCCTGACGCAGGCAGGGAGATGTGCTGGCCCTGCCCCCAGGGGCCTGAGTGGTGGCTCCAAGGAGTCGGGGTGTTTCAAAAGAGGCCGCTCCCCATTGGCCAGCCCCCCATTTAAGCCGCGTCTGCAGCTACTTCAAAGGGCTCCTCCTGCCCAGCCAGGTGGGTGTGGGGGACAGGAGCAGGGTGTGCAGGAGGCAGAGGTGGGGAGACCAGGCTGGGGAAGGAGGGGATGGCCCCCAGAGAACAGCAGCCCAGCTGGCAAGATGAGCCCACAGCCTGGCCCCAAATCCACACCAAGGAAACGTGCGCAGCACAGCTCCGGCCAGAAAACTCACACCAGCCCCAAGGCAGAGAGCTCGCAGGGCCTCAGTTTCCCCATTTCTGCAGAGCAGCTGTACCCCAGGATCCCAGGCCTCTCCCTGCTCTGCCAGTCAGTGACTCCAGGAGCCACCAACTAAGCCCGCTGGGGGTGGGCACAAGAGGGCCTGGATTCTGGAAGACAAAGAGGCCCCCTCAGGGTACTCTGGGTCCTGGTGACTGTCCCGGGATGGGGCCCTAGGAGGAAGGTGGTGGCACCCCTGCTCATGCCCCTGCCTCCTGGAAAGCCAGGTCTGCCACACGGCAACCCCCACAAGGGGCACAAGCTTCTAGGGGGACAGGCCTGTGTCGGAGGGTTGTGACCTCTCCGACTGCCCTGCACCTCCGGCTGGGTTGAGATGCCCTGGAGGAGGGAAGAGGGGGTGGCCTTGGGCCAGGAAACGGAGCTGAGAACTGGGGCACTGCAGGAAAGGCCTCCTTGTGTGTTCTCCTCTTCCCTCAGGCTCAGTTGCAGGGTCATTCCTTCCAGTGGTCAATTGTGGTGGGGACAGAGGGATAGGGGCACAACAGAAGGAAAGAGAGAGGGTACCCGGTGTCCCCTGGCCCCGGCAACAGCAAGCGGGGCTCAAAGCAAGGCCAAGGCAGAGAGGAGCTGCCAAGTGGCAGACGCAGGAGCACACACAGTGGGAGCCCTCTTCTCCCAAGCTCCAGGGCCCCCAGGGCCTCCCCTGGGGGACACAATCCACAGGGAACCGCACAGGTGAAGGGTGGGAGGGGCAGAGAGCGCCGAGTGAGCTGACAGATCAGCCGAGGAGCAGCAGAGTGCACGAGGGGGCGGGGGCGGAGCCAGTGAGGACAACCTGAGCCCAGGCCTCTTCTCCCAGGCCTGAGGTCGCTGTCCCCACCCCAGCTGGATGACAGCAGCACAGCACTGTGCGCTCAGAAAACGCTTGTGACAGAGGCTGTCAGCGAGGACAGCAGAGGCGTCAGAAGGCACAAGCCCCGGTGTCCCAAGGAGGCGGCCACCCAGGAGGAACTGAGCTCTGGTCCAAGGCTCGCCGCCGGCCCCACCCCAACACCCGGTACTGTCTAGAAAGGCCTCCAGGGGAGAGCCAGGGATGGAGTGCCCTTCGGCCGAGCACGTCTGCACCCAGGGTTGGGCAATGCCTCAGCCATGACGTGGCCACTTGTGAAATGCGTGGGCAGTGGCAGGTTGAGCCAGATGCCTGTGGGTGGCCGGGGGGTACCATGCCACGCTCCTGGGGGTGGCACCAGGCAGGGGAGGTGGCTGACAGATGCCCTGCACACAGCTGGAGGGGCTCCAGCCACCGCTGGGCAACCTCTCAGCCCGAGTGTACTAGCCTCAGAGGCCTGGGAAGCATTTTTCATGCATCTCACTCCATTAACTTACTGGGCACGGCCATGAGCCCCATTTTACAGGTGAGGAAACTGAGGAACAGAGAAAGAAAGTGATTAGCCCAAGGGATGCAGCCATCAGGGAGACCCCTCAGCTCAGGCCTGCCCACCCCCGACCCAGGATCCCCAAGGGACCTCCAGTCTCCCACCCAAGGCAGGACAGGGCAGAGGAGAGCCCACAACGCCACAGCGACGAGTAGGTCCACTCAGGCTGTGGCTCCTCTGCCAGGCACAGCACAGGCATCTCATTCAATCTTTACACCCTCTAATGCAGCGGGTGCTACACTCAACAGGCTCAACCCCTTTCTCATCTCACGCTGCTGGGAGGAGACAGAGGGAGGCTCGAACCCCAACCACCAGATTAGAGCATAATCTGGCTCTGCCCAGAGGCAAGGGGCTGGACCCGATGACCTTCACACGAACCCTGCTTTTCTGGGCTGGTGTTCAGACATCGGTTCTTTCGCTGATCCAAACTAACTTCCAGCTCTTGGCTACACACACTTTTTGTTTGTTTGTTTGTTTTGAGACAGAGTCTCACTCTGTTGCCCGGGCTAGAGTGCCGTGGTGTCACCCTAGCTCACAGCAACCTCAAACTCCTGGGCTCAAGCAATCCTCCTGCCTCAGCCTCCTGAGTAGCTGGAACTACAGGCAGGCAACACCATGCCCGGCTAATTTTTTCTATTTTTTAGTAGAGATGGGGTCTTGCTCTTGCTCAGGCTGGTCACAAACTCCTGAGCTCAAGCGATCCTCCTGCCTTAGCCTCCCAGAGTGTTAGGATTACACGTGTGAGACACCTTGCCTGGCCTTTTTTTTTTTTTTTGAGACAGGGTCTTGCTTTGTCACCCAGACTGGAGTGAAGTGACATGATCATAGCTCGCTGCATCCTTGAACCCCTGAGTTCAAGCGATCCTCCTTGCCTCGGCCTCCCAAGTTGCTGAAACAATGGTATGTACCACCCACATCTAGCCAATTTTTCTATTTTTTGCAGAGACAGGGATTCACTATGTTGGTCAGTCTGGTCTTGAACTCCTGGCCAAAAGCAATCCTCCTGCCTTGGCCTCCTAAAGTGCTGGGATTACAGGTGTAAGCCATTGTGCCTGGCTACATAGGTCTTTTTAAACACAGTAAATGCCTCCCTCCCACCCCAAGAAAGGCTAGAATAGGCTGTTCTACATGTGCCCAGTGTGACCTACTCTGTCTGCTCCCTCAGAGGCCCAGAACTTTCTCCAGCCAGGTTACACATTGCCCTCTGCCTGGGCAAGAGGATAGGAATGCTGCCATCACTTGTGTGTGAGCGCCTGTCCTCTTCCTCCAGGGCAGGAGGAGGCAGGTGAAGGGTGCTGCTGAGGGACAGGCCACCAGCCACCTCGGATGGCCCCCAGGAAAGGGGGAAAGTTGGAGTATGGAAAACCCCAGTGGCTGGTCATGCCGCTCCCAGCCGAGGCCAGGGCCAACCACACATCAAGAGACCACGGCCCCTGCAGGGCACGAGGCCCCCACCTGGCCCCACCACACAAGGCCTCATCCTGCCCCGGACCTCCCACGGTGGCCCAGGGAAGGCCAGGCACGAGGCGCCCCTCAGAGGAGCCCAGGTCTTCAGCCGCCAGCAAGGCCCGCCCACCATGAGTCCTCCAGCTCCACCAGAGCCCTGTTCTCGGCTTTGCTGGAGACGGGGCAGGGTCCCGGCCTGACTCCAGGCCTCAAACGCAGTGGCATGCCGCACTGTGGTGGCACAAGTGGGGACTGGCTCAGCGGTGGCCCAGGGCCCTCTGGGCCTCTATCTAGTCTGTAAACTGGAGGTGAGTGGCGCCACACGCGGCAGAGCAGAGGCAGGGAATGGGTCAAACCAATAGTTACAAACTGTAAAGGGGGGTGCACTACCCTGCAGCAACATCAAGTGGGACCTCTGTCTCCCTCTGTGCAGAGGCCTCACTCCCGCCCTCCCACCCCTCACTTCTAGCCCTTCTGCGCCAAGCCCAGTCCCGCAGGGCCCACGCGAAAAACGCCCACCCCAGACTCATTCCCGCAAAGAGGTCCTGCAGCAGCCCCCTCGCTGCCACCGGCTGTCACACAGCCACTTCTTTGCTTTTCCAGAAAACGCCACTGGAGACTCTGCCTCCACCAGGTTCACACCTTCCCTTCTGAGGGCCACAGAATCCGGAACAATCTGAGAGCCTCCCTCCTCCACACCCACACCTTGCCCCAGGAGCCTCAGAAAACCCCAGAAAACCCAGGGCCCGCTGGAGGAGGGAGACACACGCCCCAGTGAGAAAGGAGAAGCACAAAGAACAGGCTTCCGAACTCCAGCCCTCCTGTAGGGCCGGCACTGCGCACTTCCGCTACGATCTGCTCCCTGTCACTCGTGTATCTTCACCAGCCTCGTCCAAGACAATAATGCAGTCATGACGGTGCAGATGCAACATCCTAGCTACTGTCTTTCCTAAAACATATTAAAATACAGACCTAAATTTTACTGCAGAAAAATCCATGCATGCACAGGCTAAAGTCATCTGAGCCCCCTACCGCAGCAGGGCAGGGCCACCCTCACAGCACTGGCCTGCATGGCCCAGTCACACAACCCTTCCAGGCAGAGCCAGCCCATGCTCAGGCTGCCCGTGCAGGCCTTGGAACCGGGGCCCTGTCACTGGGAAGCCGGGCCAGACCCCACACCCAGGCCCTGCTTCCCTCCAGCCTTCCCTCCCCCTCTCCCAGTCCCAGCCGGCCCTGCCCCTGAACTTGACGCGATGACACAGAGAAGAGGCAACTGCTTCATCCCATGTCTATGCACGTGTTCAGATGAATGCATAGAAGAATCCAGAAGGACCCACTCCAGATGGTCCACATGGGTCCCGGGGCCCCTGGGCCGGGAGGAGTAGGAGGGAAGGAAACCATTCCAGTTCCTGGAGGCTTCTTGGTTCTCAGACTCTCAGAGTTTTTTATTTGCTTGTTGTTTCATAATTTCATAAAATAAGCTGAATTGCCCTTCTCTGGCCAGTTTTCATTGAGAAAAGTAATGTGTAGTTGTACATGTAAAATTACAACCTTGAAAAGAAACGTGGACCTTTGCAAGTCTGTGGTTCCTAGAATTCTAGGCAGGATGAGCCTGAGACACAACACGGGGGTCATGACAGCACTTTCTGGTCAGACTGAGAAATGCCAGTGACAAGTAAGTCTCTGGTCCCCTGTCAGAGCCACGCTCCAGGAGCCTCCCCGCCCTCCTGGCACAGCCCCTATTGGGAGCTCTCCCAGGCCAGGCCCTGGGGTGAGCTGTTTCCCACCCTCCCGGGGTGACGGCCAGGCCAGCCCCATCCACCTAGGCTCAGGCCACTGGGACTGGCAATGCCCAATCCCCCTCAGCATCCTGCTTTACCTGGCTGTCCTCTGGGGCCCCAGCAGCCGGGCTGGGGTCTGCAGGGAGGTGGCCCAGCCTCACCAGCCCGTCCTGAGCCGGCGTCCAGGCTTACACATGTGAAGGCCCCTTCCTCCCGCTACCTAACGAGAATGAGTCACATCTGGGACCCACCACTTCCTGCTCTGGAGGCGGCAGAAAGGCTAAGACTGAGCCTCAGCTGGGAGCTCGGAGCCGGCTGGGGTGTGCAGGGCCCCCTCCCCCAGCCACAGCAGAGCTCTCAACAGGAGTGCGGGGAGCTGCCAGGCCAGGCTCCCGGCTCCAGTGACTTCATGGAAATTTGAAGCTTGAAGCTGAAACAATTTTGGAAAAAAAAATAATAATAATAAAACAAGCACCAAAAACCTCCATTAGAAGCCGAGACAACTGCTCCGAGCCAGGAGTAAATGCATCCTTAATAAGCAATCAGCAGCAACCAGCCTGGCACGGAGCCTCATCCCCGCTCTGACACAGGCAGACCCTTGGCCTCCCCGTGACTCAGTTTCCCCATCCATATAGCAAGTGGCCTCGTCCATCTCTGAGAGGGGCCCAGGAGATGGCCTGAGGGGTCAAAGTTCTTCCAGTCTAGGCTGCTGCCTCTCCATTTCACCTCTGCCCCTGTGCAGGGGCCAAGGCAGGGGTGAGGACAAGGCCCATCCTGGGAGTTCCTGTTCCAAACAGCCAGAGTCCCTGGAAAGCCCAGCAATCCCAGGCACCACAGGGCCTGGAATCAAACCCCAGCTCCCCTCTTGCTTTGCCAGCCCTCAGTTTCCCCACAGGGACCACGGGGAGCTCAGTGTGAGGTAGCAGACTAGGAAGGGATCGAAAGCAGGGAGGGGAGACCTCTCAAGCCAGGGGAGCCTCTCGCCTGCTGGAGGATGGCACCAGGAAGCTCGTCTGAGCATGCAACTTGGGGTCCTGGGATTGTCTTCTACCTTTTTGTTTTTTTTTTTTTTGTTTTGTTTTGTTTTTTTTTTGAGACAGAGTCTCACTTTGTTGCCCGGGCTAGAGTGCCATGGCGTTTGCCTAGCTCACAGCAACCTCAAACTCCTGGGCTCAAGTGATCCTTCTGCCTCAGCCTCCCAAGTAGCTGGGACTACAGGCATGCGCCACCATGCCCGGCTAATTTTTTCTATATATATTTGGTTGGCCAATTAATTTCTTTCT
>CAUYRT010090462.1:0-11455 GCA_963574885.1 Lepilemur ruficaudatus | reverse complement strand
ATTTAACATACATATGGGGGGTGAAGCTACTCTTAACATGACACAGCTTCTATAAAAGACTTTGCGTTGCATATAGCACCCAGCAAGTGCCCCCAAACACCAGTCCTCTCGTACTCTGAATTTAGTGGCTTTAGTGAAAGGCGGCATGGGTGGGCCTTCTGGGGGTTTAGCAATATCCTGCCCCTTGACTTAGGTTCTGGTGATACAGGTGTGTTCAGTTGGAAAAAAGTCATCAAGCTGTAGGTATATGATGTCCACACTTTTCCTTATATATGTTATACTTTAATTAATCTTTAGTCCTTCGGACACAGATTCAGTGACCCACTTATCACATCTGACTCCTGGTCTTCTGACCTCTCCTGGCCACCCACGCTGACCTATGGTAACTCTAACCAGCCTAGACTAACCCCTATGTACAACTCCCGCAAGTTTCAATGATCCACTTTGTTTAGCGGAAGGGATTTTATATCTGATGTGTGGCTTTGCAGGGAAGAGAATATCTTCCATGCTCAGAGTTGCTAGAAGGACTATCCCCTAAAGAAATAGTACAGCCTGAAACTCTGACGCCTCAGCCTTTCTTTTTTCTCTTTTTTTCCCCTTCTATCTTGCTTGCGTTAAGTATACAATAAAGGCCTCTGGCGTTCAAACTGCACATGTTCCATCAGATAAGCTCTTCTTAACACATTAGCAATTTTCTGCTCTTGATCACGTGAGTTTTTCAATAGCTACATTTGGCTATCATGTCGATGGGACAAAGGAAAGGACTAGAACTGATGACAGGCCACCGAATGGAAGCAAATTGGCCTCCAGTATAAGGAAGAACTTTGTAACAATCGATAGAATTCAGCTAGTAGAGCGGAGAGAATGACCGCCCTGTGGGATAGTAAGGACTCTTGTCCCTGGAAGTCTCAATGCGGAGGCTGTAGAGCAACCAGCTTGGAATGTAGATACTCAAGCTTGAACCCCCAGGTTTCCGATTCAATAGTTTGGGGTTGCCTGAGAAACTTGAATTTTAGCAAGTTTCCAGCTGGTGCTGATAATGCTGTCCCAAGGAGCACACTCTGAGAACTACTGTAGGGATGTTCTGCAAGGTAACCCCCTAAACGGAGAGGCAGGAGAGTGTAGCCATTAAGAGCGAAAGCTTTAGAGTCAGGTTAGACCTGGACTTGAATCTCGGTTTGGCCGTGTACTAGTTGTGGGAATTTAGGCAAGCAGTTAACCCTCCCTAAGCCTCTTCTTCATCTGTAGGATTGGAATAGCGATACAACCTGCCTCATAGGGTAGTTGTGGGGAAGAAACATATCAGAAGCAAGGGAGCCATTACTATTGTCCTTCTTCATCTGCAAGGAACTGTAACATTCCCTCTTATGTGGCCGTCATTACTATCTGGTTGTCACATAGGAATAAAACCCCTTTCCTTTCCAGGGTAAGAACACCCGTTTCCACCGCAGAAGGGTTCCACCCATTTATAGCAAAAATCTATACATAGCACATACGTCAGGAAATGACACTGGGCACCATTTATTTTCCCGGGAATATTATGTCAGTGGGTAAACATCATCACAATTAAACTTTCTGGAGAAACATGGCTTCCCCTGCGCTAGTAAATACCATAATCAAAAAATCACCTCTCTACTCAAGAAAGCCAATATTGGCCACTAAAGGGGAATCATTTTAACCAAATGGGGTTTTCTAAGAATAAAAACAAAGTGCTATATTAGGATACCACACACAAACCAAACTTTCCTTTGAAGGGAAGGATCCAATGAAATCATTCTCCTTTTGACATCACTGGGCATTCCAGGCAATCCTGGGAGCGCAGACGCAACTCTGCTGACCGTAGGGGAAAACCTCGGCAAATGGGATCATTCGATCAAATCCTCTAAGTGTCTCGGCCCACTCAATCTCCGTGCCAGTCTTTCCGAGCGGGAGAAGTGACTTGCAGATTCATTCCTTCCCCACGCGGGGCCCGCACCAACAGAGTGCGGGCAATCCCCCAGGGACCGGGAGTGGTCATTCGACTCACACTCCGGGCTGCAATACCAAGAGCATCTGGATGGGTAAGGCCTCAAGGGACAAAGAAAACAAAAATAGAAAGCAAATTCCAGCTCTGTGAGAAAGAAGATCACCAGGCAAGGCAGGTCAACTCTTGCCCCCAGGTGCTTGCTGAAGCACACAAAAGGGACATCCTCTCTTCCACAGAACCCTCCCCGTCCCCGTGGGGCTGCGGCAGCCGAGGGAAGCACCCTGTCCAAGACAACGTCTTTCTGCAGACAGAGACCGTGCTGGGAACTGGTAATTCCTGAGAGACTGACTCCTACTATTTTGGAGGCAGTTAGGGCAGAAATGGGAAAATCCGGCTCTGATTGAGCATTAACCGTCTGTCAGACATGATGGCGGGAACCCGTGATCCAAAGAGGACACGACATCCGGCTCTGCCTGCGGGAGGCCCCGCGTGGTTCCCAGAGGTAAATGCTGGAGGGTTGGCGGAGACTGTGTGTCTATTTAGGAGGGGACACCGGGAACCCTGGGAGGAGGCTGCTGGGCTCCCCCGGCCCTCTCACTGACGTCCGCACCATGAGGGTAAAAACAGCAGAAAGGACCACTCCAGTTTCTCCCGCAGGACTTGGGAGAACCACAGCTGTCTGGAGCCTCCCCTTCAGGTGGCATCTAAGACGGAGCCTCCCAGGCCTCCTCTCCCAGGGAACTGGCGTCTAAGAAACAGCAAGAGAGGGGCCAGCAAACTGGGGCTTTTATAACTTGCGGGTGTCTCCACTTCACCAAGTGGAACGTGGAGGTCAGGAGAGCAGTGGAGCATAATACCTCACATTTATTTAACACCGTGGCCTTTATCGGCCGTCTCCTTGCCAACTAAGGGTGTATTTATACAGCGCCTGAGGGGAATCAAGCAATGCACTAGGCACCTTTGGATCTACCAGTTTGTCTTAATGTTGATGCCCACCCACGATAATAACCCTTAGCTAGTTATTACTGTCAGAACTGAATCAGGGAAATGGTGAGTTTGGTCCAAGTTCAAACGTCGAGAAAGCAGCAGCAGAATGAAGTTTTCTGGCTGAATTAAATCCCTTACACTCGTTGTGGCCCAAGCCATTTGCCCACGGGCAGCCTCAGAGGGAAGCATCTCTTCAGACAGGTGTTGTTAACAGTTCGGGTCTCACGCCACAACCTAATGAGGGAACTGAGGCCAACTGAGCACCTCCGCCTACGAGCTGAGCCCGTTCGTACACTGTCTGTTACGGGCTGGACTGCGCCCCCTCCAAAGGTATGTATGCTGAAGCTCCAACGCCCAGCATCTGAGAACATAACTGTAATTGGACACAGGGCCTTTTAGGAGATAATTAAGGTAAAATGAGGTCATATGGTCAGACTCTAACCCAGTATGACCGGTGCCCTTATAAGAAAAGATTAGGACACAGACACGCACCGTCTGGGTGTGCGAACACAGTGAGAAGGTGGACACCTGCAAGCCAAGGAGCGAGGCCTCGGGAGAGATCAAACCTGCCAACACCTTGGTGCTTGTACTTCCAGCCTCCAGAAACCGTGAGAAAATCAACTCCCATTGCCGAAGCCACCCAGTCTGTGGTATTTTGTCGTGGCAGCCCTAGCAAACTAATGCGTTTCCTCATTTTATGTTTATAGTATCTCTGTAAAAATAAGCATAATGCCCATTCTTGAGATGACTAATCAGAAGCCTAGAAAGGCAAACTAGCTTCCCAGGGGTTGGTTACACAGGAGCAAGCAGCAGAGCCCAGGTCTGTCTCGTCTAAATCTCCTCCCTGTTTAACACCCCACCTGGCCTCTCAGGCTACCCTCCGGCCTAACCCTGACACTTCCTTCGGGCCCTGTTCCAAAACACCAGGCGGAGAAACTCCCCTGAGGATGGAAGGATTCACAGACAGCCGCACGCTGGGGCCTGCGCTGGGAGTTTCAGAGGCGGAAGACGGAGCAGGGCTCTTGAGTCAGAGGAGGCAGGGACGGTAATTGCGATATTTACGGGAAAGCAAGGACGAGACCAACCTCCCCGCTCTTCTTTGAACCACAGGCTTTCAAACTAAGGAATTTCTCACGCTGTTTTCTCCCGAAGAGAATTTACCACATTTTCTGGGTTCAGAGGACACACCAGCTGATAATGGATTTTTAGCTGAAGAAACTTCCAGAGGACTCTGCATATCTGCATGCTGCCTAGTCAACGTTAGCATGGTGGGTAAAAATGCTTGGTTTGCAAGCTACGGGATCCAAACGCACCAAAAATGTCGTAACTTTCTTTTCTCTTTTGTAGCTCAACTTCTATCGTATGCCCCAATCTCCCTGTTGGCAGAAAACTTCATCTAGTCCCTTGAGGTAAAAACAGTAGTGACTTCAAATATAAACGTGGTCATCCCCATATTCTCCTCCCCCGTCTTTCTCACCCTTCAGCGGCGTCCGCACTCAAGAGGTCTACATGGCACGATGACCTGGGGTGAAATTGGGCCCATGATTGCTGGCAGCTGTCCGTGCTGCCCTCGGTCCATCACGGGCACCTGCCCCCACCAGCACTTGCTGGGAAGTCTGAGACCCCATCTGGTTTCCAGCCCTTGGTCCACTTGGGTCTCTCTGTTTCCACTTCATCCGGGTCTCAAGGTATACAGGCCACCGCTCAGCTAATTTTGAGCCCCTCTGGAAGATATGTGGACCCTTCCTCCTGATGGGCCTCGCAGGCAGGAGGAGACTGACGGGCTCTATCAGCCCATCTACCTGGCCCGTGCACCCCTCTCTCCCTCCACCTCCAGAGGCACAGTGGCCACCCCCTAGAGCAAAGGGTGGCTTTGGCTCTCAGGTCCCCCGCCCCTCACACCATCGCGGTCCGGAGTGGGAAGGTGGACTCAGAGCCCTTCGCTGGGGAACTCGCCTCTGCAGCCTCCCGCTCCCGGTGAACTAACTCCCCGCACTCCCCACCCGGCTGCCCTTAATTAGTCTCTGGGGTGCAGAGCCTCCTGCGGCTCAGCAATCCCCTTAACAATCTGTTGTTTTTGAACAGATTATTAAAAGGGATTTGACTTTTGCAAATCAAAACCTTGCCTCTTAAGACCACTGTTTCTGCCTTAAGTTTCAAGAATGTCTAAGCCTCTGATTACTGACCTCAAAAATGGGCATGATTATACTTACTTTTACAGGAAAATAATAAGAATGAAACAACCTCTTTTGGGACACAAAAGCCAAGAATGTGACTCCTTACTGTCTGTATTTTGTGAAATCCTGCCTGGTGCAAAGCACGCTGCTAGGGGTAGCCAGGAATTGCAAAGGGAGCTAAGTGCTCACAATTCACAATTATCTTGCTAAATCTCAGCCCCGCTACATTAGATTCCTCTGTTACTCAAAGAATGGGAGATTGTTTTCAGCCCTGTTCTCCCTGCTAAACCAGACACCTGTTTAGAGTGCCACACCTTGATTTAACAGCCACGCACTCTACCCGGAGACCCGCCGGGGCTCCCTTGCTTCCTTCAGCTTTCTGTTCAGATGTCACCTCTTCAGTGAGGCTGTCCCCGGCCCTCCTCTCTCAAGCAGAACGCACCTTACACCCATTGCCCTTTTTCTTCTCATCCAGTTTATTTTTCTTCATTGCTCTTATTATGACCTGACATTTATTATTTACCCATTTTTTTTTCCCACATACACACTGGACTGTAGGCTCTGTGAAAGCATGGACTTGGGCTGCTTTGCTCGATGTCATATTTCCAGTGACCAGAACAGTGCCCTGCATGTGGGGGACACTCCATAAGCATTAAAGAAAGCAAGTGGGAAGGGAGGGAGGGGACAGACCAGGCTGGCTATCACCATGACGCCCTGGCATTCCAGACCTCCAAAGGCCCTAGGTCAAGAGCACCCACAGAGTCTTCACCAGGTGCTTCCTGTCACTTGTCCTCTGCTTTCTTTCAGTAGCGAAAGCCTGGGTCCTTCCTCTCCCTTTCGCCTACTCCTGCTGCTGCCTCAGCCCAGCGCTGGAAACAACTGCCCCGGCCTTCCCCTAAACGGCTTCCTCAGAACGGTACACCCTGCAGGGACAGCCCGGTGCTCCCTACGCTGCACACGTCAGAGGCCACTAGGCAGGACCACCCAAAGCCTTTCTCTCCTGCCTCCCCAGAGTAACCCAGAGAGACGAGGACCCGTGGGGCAGGGAACCGGGGTCAACGGGCCATGCAGGACTTACTCTCTCTAGGCAGGGCTGCTCCGTCCTGAAGTCTGCACACTGGCCCAGAGCCGGAGGAAGCAAAGCCACGGCACTCAAGCACACTGGGACAGCCAGCTGCCCAGCCAGAGGCCACCTCCTCCGTGGGCCTCCCTTGCACACCGTGCTTCCTTCCGGCTTCCCGTCTCTCCTCTCCGGGCTTCACCTCCCTAGAATGTCCTTCCCAACACCATTTGCCCGGCCAACTTTTCCTCCCTTTCGGAACTCACCCCAAACAGCAAACTTTCCCGATACCCTCCTCCTCCTTGGTCTGGACGTGTCCCTCCCCATCCCACGAGCCTGGGTTCCGCTGTGTCGGTATTTATCGCTCGGCAACGGCCGTCTGCCCCCCCCTCCTGCTTGCAAGTGAGCCTAGTAGAAACAAAAGCTGTGTCTTGTTCCTTTGGTACCTCCTGTCCCGCACCCAGAGTCTGACACACAGAGACACGGTACAATGAATGTCTGCCCACTCGTTTATTCATTCCACAGACATTCCACAGGCACTGTGCTGGGAGCTAAAGGTAGAGAGCGAAAAAGGCAGACAGGATGGATCTCTGTTCTCAAGGAGCCCGTATCCTTGTGGGGGTGAGACAGAAAATAACCACGTAGGTACACAACTGTAGATTGTTTTATTATGATGATTGCAGATTATTGTTATTATTACAGATTATTAAATAATTATACACTATTATTATTTAGTAGTAGGTAAATAATTGTAGATTAATTTTATAGAGCGCTTACTCTGTGCCGGAGTGTAGGTGTGAGCACACACGCACACACAAAGTACAAGTGCTCAGGTGCCAGCTTGTCAGACTACACTGGGCAAACCAGACAAGCTTTGACTGATTCTCAATCTTGCCCAAGGCCCCCGAGGCACAGCGCACTGGGCTCTCGGCGGAGGGAAATAAGCAGGGTGCTTTGATCAGCGTCAGGAGAGGGGTCCCACCACAGGGAGAGCAACCAGAGGCGGCGCTGGAGGATGAATGAACGAATGAGCTCACGATGAAGCCGGGTCCAGCCTTGTCACTAGAAAACCCTCCATCCTAAAAGAGTTTCAGTCGGTGCAGAATCCCCCTGGCAGTGGCGATGTAAGCCCGGCTTTATTTGCAGGTGACAGTGCAGACTGATTTGCCCAGAGGTCCCCTTTCCAGTTGCTTATCTTTGGGTCAGGAGAGGGGGAGGATTGGGATTCTGCAACACGGCCAGAATAAAATGCAGTCATTCCTGAGAGCTCACCGGGTTGGAGCCCTGAGGCAGGCTTTGGGGACACCATTAAAAGACCTGCGGAGCTGTGCTCAGCGCCCCTCGCCCCGGGGAGGCACAGGTGAACATCTGCCCAGGGGGCAACAGGAGAGGCTCGATCACAGGCTCACGCCCGCCTGAATCCCAGAGCAGAGCCGGGGCAGGCAGGGACACCTCCTGAGGTTTATGTTGAGCTGGGCCTTGACCTCGAGAGGAAGAGAAGGGGAAGTGAGTGAGAATGTTCTGGGAAGAGAAGAAAGTGTGAGGAAAGGCCCACAAGAGCAGAAGTGCCAGGGGGAGGACAGCGGAAAGGGTCGAGGCTGTACCTGCCACAGTACGCTGGGGCCAGCCCTGGCAGACCCACCGTGGGATGTGCAGGGCTCACCCTCTGATTCTAGAAGGCAGCTCGCAAAGCAAAGGGAGACTCAGATCCAAATTCAGAGACAGCATCTGTAAGAAACAGTGGAATTCCCTGCCCTGGAAGATGGGGGCAGGTACAGCAGGGCAGCCCCCGCTCCCAGGCCGTCCTGGCCTTAAGGAATACAACCTTATGGGTGGGGGCAGTGGGGAAAATACCTGGGAATTCAGAGGAAGGAAGTTAGGAGGTGGAGCAGATTTCTGGCCTCATTCAGACCAGCAAGACTCATCCGGAGTTCAGTTTCAGGCCTTAGGTGCTGCCGTCCCAGCCACTGACGCTCCTGCCCACGGCCAGCCCTGGTGAGGACCCTTCTGCACCTCCTCCCAGGGGCCCCTAGGGTTCATGGAATGTGCCACACCTCCCTGTAACAGGTGCAGGGCACAGCCAAATGGGGCCTATGGGAGCAATGGCACTTCCTGGGCCTCTTAAGAACCCAGCCCACACCTAACGGGGATGACATCTGTGCTTTCCAGGCGAGGGAGACATTGCCTCTAATTGTCCTTCCAGGTGTTCCGACACAAAGATCTCCTTGTGAGACGTCCCCAAAAGCCAGAACTAGCACCTACCCTGAATGGGAAACGATAAATACAGGCAAGACAGCAGGTGTCAGACTATTTCCTAATAATAAGAAATAATAGCCAACATGTACCAAGTGTTTACAGCAGAGCATGCATGTACACACACACACACACACACGCAAGTGCTCATATGCACCAGCTTGTTAGATTATACTGGACAAACAAGACAAGCTTTGACGGATTCTTGATCTTGACCGTGGCACGGTGCGTTGGACTCCCAGCTGGAATCCCGACTTCTGCAACTCCGCGCGTGAGGAATGTCAGGGGAGAGCCTCCATTCCCACAGGATGAAGGTTCCTCGTCTGTAGGGTGTGTTGACTGCTTCCTTAACACGTCTCCAGTCTGACAAATGGAGGACACAAACCCTCCCTTAAAGTAAGCTCTTGGGAACACGTCTGGGGAAGTGTCTATGCAACGTGCACACCTGACTCTCGGTTGCTCATTAGCTCACCCACACCCAGGTCATGGAGGAGGCGAGGGACAGGTGTGCACGGGGCTCCTTGATCCTCATGGAATTTCCTATGTCATAATTGTGCACCCGTCTCCTCCCCTCCGCCCCACCCATGCGCTGATCCGTCCGCATCCTTCCAGTCCAGCTCCGGCGCGCTGAGCTCCCCAGGTGCATTCTGAACTGCGCTCTCTGGCCAGAACTCCGCTCCCTAGCACCGTGGGACAGGGAGCAGAGCCGCCCAGAGCAAGGGAGAGAGGAAATGACAAACAGAGAAAGAAGAAAGAGGAGACGAAATTGAGAGCACGAAAGAGCAGCAAAGCCAGGGGGCGAGAAGAGGATGGAGGGGAAACGCTTGGGCGGCAGAGACAGGGGAGAAAGCTGCAGGGGAGAGCGCCGGGAGACTCAGCAGGACAGCAGGCCCAGGAGCTGGGCAAGAGGGCTGCGAGACGCAATTGCATAGATCTGCACTCGTCCTGGGCCGTGGCTCCCAAACTCTAGTGTGAATGGAAATCACGTAGGAAGCTGTGCAAATCAGATCCAGGCTTCTAGTCCCTTCGATCTGGGTGGGGTCTACCAGAAGTCCCAAGGGCCAATAATAATATCTTTTTCATCTTTATATCCCATATGTGGCATTCAACAAATGTTTATTGAATGAATAGGTAATTCTCTGTTTTCCCCCAACAAAGAGTTGGGATTTTCCTTTCTATAATTAGAAACCCCTTTGATAGTAATATAAATATTTTATCTCCCATAACTATACAAGTATTCCAATGAATCATTATACCTATGTCACCCTGTAACTTAAAAAAAAAAAAAATCCAAGTGTGGTGGCTCATGCTTGTAATTCCAGTGCGTTTGGGAGGCCAAGGTGGCACAATCAGTCAAGGCTGGGAGTTCAAGACCAACCTGGGCAACATAGTGAGATCTTGTCTCCACAAAAAATTTAAAAATTCACTAGGCATCATGGTGCATGCCCATAGTCCCAGAAATTTGGGAGGCTGAGGCAGAAGGATCATTTGCTCCCTGGAGTTCCAGTCTGGGCAACAGATCAAGACCTTATCTCTATATTAAAAAAAAAAAAAAAAAACTACCTTTACTGGTGAATGCTGGGATACTTGGAGTGTAACTTGTGCCAGCAGATGAACCCTAAGAGCCATAAGTCCTTGGCCTGATTTCCAAAGTCACCTATAAGCTCCACCTACCCTACCTGCCCAATCCTGTCTCCCACGAGCTCCCAGCACATTCGGTCTGCCCTGCACAGGGCCTCTTCTGCACCGACGCTTCACCTGTCACCCTCAGCTCGGCCTCTTTGCTTTTGCTCACCCTGATCACCCGTATCCAGAGTGCCCGTTTACCTTCCTGACACCTCTTTAAACCCCACTCAGTGTAAAAGGTACAGGATGCATCCCGCCAATTCCGTGAAGTCCACCCTCTCCGCTGTAATCCACACTGAGCTCCTTCTGCAAATTCTTGCAGCAGAAACACCGTATTGTATAATTTCCTGTATCATATGGTACAGCACTTACGTTATACCTAATTTCATATATGGGTTTGCCTACCAGTCTTTCTTTCTACAAATGGATTATAAAGTTTGAAGAAAACATCTGGCTATAGGATAAGCCATGTGCCTGCCTCACCCAGAGCCCCTCTCAAAGGGAATTTAGACGGGCCGCAGCTCAGAGAGAGCGGCCGCACCGGGTTCTTATGTTTGTGCACTGGGACCGTCGTAGCCAAACACCACAGACCGGGCAGCTCCAGCAACAGAAACCTACTGCTCACAGTTCTGGAGGCTGGAAGTTCAGGATGAAGGTGCCGGCAGGGCTGGTTTCTTCTAAGGCCGCCTCCTTCTCTTACAGAAGGCCGCTCCCTTGCTGTGTCCTCACACTCTTTCCCCTGTGTGCCCCTGGTCTCTTTCTGCATCCCAATCTTCCCTTCTTATAAGGACACCAGACAGAATGGATGAGGGCCCACCCTAACAACCTCATTGAAATCTTATCACCTCTTCAAAGACCGTGTCCCAGGTACAGTCACATTCTAAATAAAAAACATATAAAAAATGTTCATCATCTCTAATTATCAGAGAAATGCAAATCAAAACCACAATGAGACATCTCACAGCTGTTACGATGGCTATTACCAAAAAGTCAAAAGATAAGTGTTGGGAAGGATATAAACAAAGGAGAACTCTTTTATATTTTTGGTGCGAATGCAAACTGGTATAGCAATTAGGGGAAACAGTACAGAGGTTCTTTCAAAAAATTAAAAACAGAGCTACCATCCGGCAACCCCACTTCTGGCTATATATCCAAAGGAAATAAAATCACTACCTAAAAGAGCTATGCACTCCCATGTTTGTTACAGCCTTATTCACAATAGCCAAGATATGGAAACATCCTAAGTATCCAGCAATGAATGAATGGATAAAGAAAAAGTGGTTTATATACAATGAAATATTATTCAGCCTTAAAAAAGAAAAAGGAAATCCTGCCATTTGCAATATAGATGAAACTAGAGGACATTATGCTAAGTGAAATAAGCCA
>CAUYRT010090460.1:0-16671 GCA_963574885.1 Lepilemur ruficaudatus | reverse complement strand
TCCGGTTTGGAGTGCCATTCCCTTAAAAGTGATGGAAGACTGGCCACTGGTTAGAAACATGATTCTAAAAGAATACCGCCCATATAAAACATTCTATAATAAAGACATCTGCACCCAAATATTTATGGCAGCACAATTCACTATTGCTAGGTCATGGAAACAACCCAAGTGCCCATCAATTCATGAGTGGATCATTAAAATTTGGTATATGTTTACAATGGAATATTACTCAATTTTAAGAAACGACAGTGAGCTAGCACCGCTTATATTATCCTGGATTGAGCTTGAGCCCATTATTCAAAGTGAGGTGACACAAGACCGGAAGAATGGGCCCCATATGTACTCGCCATCAAATTGGCACTGACTGATTAACACTATGGTGCTCAAATGGTGGTGGTGTTCACCAGGGATTTGGGGGTTGCAGGGGTAGACCCACACCTGAGGGATGCGGTGAGCATCGTGGAGGGGAGGGGCATGCTTGAAATGTAGTTGGGGATGGGAATTAGGGGTCTCAATAGAAGGAAGGAAATTTTCTAAAACTGATTTATGTGAATAGCTGTACAACTTGGTAAATTTACTAATAATCATTTAATTGGACACTTAAAATGGAGTAATTGCATGGTATGTAAATTATACTTCAATAAAGTTGTCTTTAAAAAAAAAAAGCATACCGCTCATGAAAATTTGTCCAAAGTTCACCCACATACTCTCTGGTCCCAAAGTGCTACCTCCTCATCAAACTCAGACTGCAATTTGCCCACCAACTCTGGCTCACATGCTTTTCCTCCTTGGATGTCTCTGTTTCCTTGGATCAACAGACACCTCACTCAGCCCATCTCCAAAACCCTCTCTACTAGCCACAATTTCTTGGACACCTGACCTCATCCCACTCCTGATTTGGGGTCTGCTACCACTGTCTGGAACTTTGACAACTCCAGAAAACCAATGATGTCCGACCACAGAAAGGACAGAGATCAAAGAGGGCAAATATAAAAAGAGGAAATGTGAAAAATCTAACTTCTTTGACAAGAGGTTAGGCTCTTACTGCCCTGGGCTTCCTGGTCTCAGCTGAAATCTTTGTTCCCTCCCTCCTATGAATTCAGAAATTCATTCAATTCACATTTTTGCAAAATGGCAAAACGTCTCACTCTCTTTACCCATGATTAAAATCCAGTTGTTTATTTATAGGGCCATTTGTTGCTGAAGCCTCTCCTTAAAAAAAAAATAACAATTGCTTCTTCAGATGGTTTTCTTCTATCTGCCAGAAGATGTCATTTTGGGATGAGGCCATTCAAACTTGCTGAAATCTGAGCAATAACTCAACGAAAATGAGGTCAATGTAAATGACTACCCACAACGGGGAAAAACCTGTTAAATTAAATCCACAGTAAGTAGCAACATATCATGTAGTAAGAGTTACATGTGTCAAATGAAAGAGTGTTATGAGGATTAATGAGTCCGTTATTAAACCACGCTTTGGGATTCCTGGATGAATGGCATCGTTGAAAGTGGGGGCAGGGCTGGCAGTTAGAGCAAGGCCTTGTAACAGACTCTGGGGAAATATAGAGAAAGCAATGGAAGAACTTAAAACTTACATTTTATATTGATTGTTGTATCTTATACTACATTTAGCAGTCCAAATATTTAATGCAGCAAAACACGGAGGCAGATGCCAGTGTCTACTTTGCAAAGTTTTATAAAGAGTAGCGCAAGCTCACCTGAAAATTTCAACATGGTGTGGTGGTCTGAAAGAAACACAGTGCAAGAGCAAGAACTAATTCAGAACAAATGCATTCTTATTCCCCACAGTGGTCTGTGTAATAGGCAGATGTCAAAGACAAAGATGTCAGGGAATTCTCTGTTGGGAGAAATACAGATCTAGCCGGTGGCAGGGACACGGTTCCAAGCAATTTCCCTACAATGTTTGATGTCATGGATAGTGGAAAATGCAGTTTTCTGGATGTTTCTAAATACCTGCGGGTCTCAAATAGGCTTCCAGATGACTGAATTTTTTTTTTCACCTGAAAGTTTGCACATTACAGTATGCACAACTGAGATCATCCTATCCTTTGAGATTTATATGAATGGTGGGAAGGCTCCTACCACCTCTCTTTCAGAAGCCAACACCCTCCATAGCCCTCTGTGACTTCCCAGGGGCTGGGTCTCCATGGTCCTTTCTGGCCACCAAGACTGTTGCAGCCTGATCCTCGCTCACAATCCCCTGATGCTGCTCAGCACCCCCATCCACGCCAGGCAAGCCAAGGAGCCCAGTCCTTCTCCTGGATCACCCCAAAGCCTGTTGACATAGGGCCTTTGGTGTATAGAAGCACATTTTACTGAACATTTGGGGTAGCAAATGGCATTTATCTCACAGCAACATGAACAATTTAAAATATAGTAAGAAAGCCAGGATCAGTGGTTCACTCCTATAATCCTAGAACTTTGGGAGGTGAGGCAGGAGCATAGCTTGAGGCCAGGAGTTTGAGACCAGCCTGTGGCAACATAGCAAGACCCTGTCGCTACATAAAATGGAAAAATTAGCCAGGCACGGTGGTGCACGTCTGTAGCCCCAGCTACTCAGGAGGCTGAGGTAGGAGGATCACTGGAGGCCAAGAGTCGGAAGCTGCAGTGAACTATGATGACACCACTGCACTCGAGCTCAGGCAACAGAGCAAGACCCTGTCTCAAAAAATAAATAAATAAAAATAAAATAAAATATAGTAATAGGCACTCCTGTTCTCAAGACCTCCCGCCCACCCCTAATCCCCCTAGCCCCAAGAATCTTTCATCGGCTGCTTTTCTCTTTACATGTCAGCCTCCCTCAAAGCCATTCAGCCCCAGGGCTCCTCTGTTTCCTCCTCCACTTCCTCCTCCACCTCACGTCTCCTCTGCTTTTTCCTACTTCCAAATTCCTATTCATTTTCTATGCAGTGCTGTTTAGCTATTTCTTTATGATCTCCTTCCAATCCGTGCTCTCAGAGCATCATCTTTCATCCTTGATGCAGTTTATCAAGGTATTTTCCTGACTAAAAATCTTTTCTCAGCAAAAAAATAACTAATTCTTCTCCCCAAGAAGAATTTTGTGGCCTTCCATGGGGAAGCCTATGTCACATAGCAACTATTTAAGGCCTTTGGAGGGAGCCCCAGGCACCAGCCATGCTGAGGAATCCCATCAGCTGCCCCTCCCTGCCACTTCCTAGTGTCAAAGAATAAAATTTCAACAAATTGAGTTTTAACGATCTAATTGGCTTTTATTCACAATTCATCAACCAGGCAGCATCCAGTCTATGAAACAGGTGCTCCAATGGGCATGGCAGAATAGTCCATTTTTATGGGACAACTTGAATAGAAACAAGGACATAGCATAGTGCAAATCATCGGGTTATACCAGGTCACCTTCTTTTTACGGATTAAAGTACAGCGGACTTCCTTATCACACTGGCTCAGGCTGACCAGGCCCCTTTTGCTTGGCTGCTATGAATCTCCTGTTTTGCAGAGGTCTATTTGGGGATTTGGACATCTTCTCCCTCCTAATTTCTCAGAAGGTCAGATCTTATGAGTAAACAGCTTAAGTTTCGGCTTGGTGACATGGAACCTTACCATGAGTGACTTTATTTGGGTTGATCTGTTGGGATCTATAGCAGGAGCTCAGGCCAAATCAGTGGTCCACCATAAATTTTATTTAACACTAGTGAGAACCTTCCTCTCCTACCATGTCATCCATGGATGGTCCCGCAGAAATGATACCATCCATGCCGAACTCCATCCAAACTGTACTGTGTGGACACCTCAATGTTAACACAATTTTTATTCTAAATGTTTCAATAGTATAAGAGATATCTCATGGCAGGACGTGACATAGTCTAATACAAATTACCACTACACCTATGAAAGGAAGGAAGATCTCTTTACTCAGAGATCTCTAGAGTAAAGACGTCAAAGGGTTTTATGTTTATTTGTTTGGGGTTTGAGTCAGAATTTTACACAATTAAATTGAGTTTATTATTTTGAATAGGTAATACATACACAAGTTATAAAATTGAAAAGGTCAAAAGGACAAGGAGCTAAAAGTCACTCTTCTTCCCTCTCTTGTCCCAGGATTGCCCAGCCCAACTTCCCAGAGGTAACCACAGAAAACAGTTTCTTCCAGAGGATCCTCCCAGAGGTTTTCTGCGCATTTACAAACATAGATATCTGTTTATTTTTTTCTTAGATATCTTATGCTCACTCTATATGTTCTACTGTATTTGTGGGGTTTTTTTCACTTAAAAATATAGCTTGGAGATCATGTCTCATCCATAAATACAGAGACACCTTTTAATATTGGTGCCGTAAATGTACATTATATGTATAGGCCATAATTTTTTCAACCATTAATGGACATTTAGATCGTTTTTAATATCTTGCAGTTAAAAATAATCCTGCAATGAGTACCCTTGTGAATATGGTAACTTATACATTTATAACATATGTATAGGATAAATACTTTGAAATGAAACACTTAGGTTAAATGGTATGTGCACTTTAATTTCATTAGATATTGCCCAATTACCTTCCATAGACATTTACTAATTTGCTGTCCCAGCAATATGTTGAAGAGACAATTTATCTGTACTTTAAGAGATGGCTATGAGCTGGAATGGCACACAAAGAGGTGAGTAGAACCCTAGAAAGGAGAAATGGCTCACTCCTTGTCTGTAAGCACATTGAGCACAGCGACTGTGTTGTTCATAGGCTTATCATCCAGCCCCTAGCACAAAGCCTGGAATGTGTAAGTACATAGATAGTTGTTGATAAGTGAACACCATAGTAACAGTTCAGAGCTAGGAACTAAATCTCCGCTGATTGGGGGACAGAGAGTAGAGTCAACTACCTGGGGCGTTATGCAGGAGAGAAGTGGGGGGGGGAGTTGAAAATTTAAGTTGCTTTATTTGTTTGTCATCACCTAAAAAATAATTTGTGCTCTACCCACTGTTATAGTCACAATAAATATAGAAAATGTGGTAAAATGTACCTTGGATACCATAGTCTTCCATGGGAAAATATTGATCATGTCATCCAAGAAAGAACATTAATTTCTGCTATTTTTCCAAGCACTGGTCATTAGTTTTGTCAATATGTTGCTATTGGATCAGGATGTTGTAAGTGCAGACTAATGGTCTTGGCTGCCCCTAAGATCAGGCTAATTGCTGGAGCTGCCTCACTGGCTGGCAATCCATCCTGATCATCATGTTCAAAGAAATAATCAGGTAGGCCTTTCTGTGACCAGTCCATTTCTAATGTGTGACACCAACAAAAGACTATAAACGGAATGGAATACATGAGTTCAGTTATCGGTTTAATAACCCGAGAAAATCAAGTAATTATTTAGGAGGTGGGAAAATTGGTGATATAAAGATCATACACACAGAATATCGATATATTAATACCTCATACTACTACCTGCCACTCCCTGTCCCTATATTCCTGCTAGACTTCACAATTCTAGGTGTAGGATAATTGTCCCCATTTTACAGACAAGGAAACTGAAGTCTAGATTGGTAATTTGTATCTCTCATGATTAATTAGTGATTATAATAAAATGATGAAGAATTCCAACCCAGATGTGTAAGACTCGAAACCCCTATTTCTACTACTCTGTGAGGCTCCAATTGCAAGTATGAACCTTAATGGCATGGATCATTCACCATTCATATTATTATCACATAATTCTTTCTCCAAGCTGTCTCACTAAGTCAGTTAGATGGCAGTGTTTATGACATGCAGTTAAATCTCAGGCTCACATCCAGGCCTAAATAACTCTGAATAACATGTTATACCCTTTCCACAAAAAAATGGATTAGGCTTCAGATCTAGTAATGGCATATTTGTAGTACATGACTTTCTTTCCAGAACACATCTGACCACCCTGAGCATTGGGGATACTTTAGCATTTAGATTCTACATTTATCACAGCGTGTTGCCTGCAACACTTTTTTTTTTTTTCCCATACCTGGCTCATTAGAGAGACCACTAAACATTTTAAAACCAAATTGAGTTTAAATACATTTCCTTGACGCATCTGTTTTGTTAAATGTATCCCACGAAGCCAACATTAAAAGCAATGCCATTAAGAGGGCATAAGGTAAGCTCATTTAGGTGACCAAATTGTATAACACAATGAATTAATATGGTAATATGCCTTTGGAGACCAGCAGCAGATAATAGAGGTGAACAGAGAAGCTTGAGCCTGGATTTGGAAAAGCAAAAGCAATTCATCATTATGCTGTAACAATATGGGAGAACATTTCTCATTTCCTACTCGCCTGCCCCCAACTCTGAAAACCTTTGGTTGTACTTTTTAAACACCAACTCTGACCAGTACAACTTTGCTCACTCAGACTGCTGCATTTTTGGTACTCAAAGAACTCTCTTGTTTGTGTTTTGAAGCTGTGAGAAATAAGTGGGGATTTCAGTTATAAGTGACAGTTGGTGGGCCATGAAGCTGTCCTTGTGTTCCTGCAGAACAACCAGCAAAACATTCTTCAAATACAAAAGAAGCAAAGGCAGGGGACAGAGAAGAGCAGGTAGAGCAAAAATACTGTAAGGGGCTCCAGCCGTCCTCCCTCAGAGTCAAGCATTAGAAATTACGTGCTATATAAATTGACAGTCCAATTTCTTGGACTCAGTCCTTCTCTCAGCAGCTTGGGTTCTGTTTTTATCCTGCCAGAAAGAACCTAATTAAAGCTTATTCTGCCTGGTCAGCAGGAATGTATCCCCTAGCCACTTTAAGAGGAAAGAAAAAAAAAAAAAAGCTATCTAAATAATGTTTTCCCTGACTATAAAATTAGATATGCTCCTTATAGAAAATTTTAAAAAACATGGAATAGCATAAAAGAGAAAATACAAAATCTTTTATAAATCCCAACTCTGAGATACTATTAATGTATTGGTGTACTTATATCCATTTCACATACCATTAAATACTTTTCAAAAATAGAATTTTAGTTGCTACATAAAATGATTTTAAAGTACTTCTCAGGTTGAACATTTAGGTTTTCAATTATTATTTTTTTGCAATTAAAAAACAAAGCAATAACAAACACTTTTATATAACCCTTTCACCCCAGCGTTAGTTCCTTTTAGGAGGATATATTCCTAGAAGTAAATTCCTGGACCATGGGGAGAGAATAATTTCAGAACTTTTCTGTTAAACCCACTAGACACTTTTCAATCCTTTTATTTCTTGACCTCTCCCCACAATTTCTGACACCACTGACTGCTACCCCTTTCTTAAAAACCTTTCCCCTTTGCTCTGTGACACCAACTTTTCCCAGTACCCTCCTACCTCTCTGCCTATTTTCAAAGTCCCTCTCTGGGTCCCCTCCTCTGTCTCACCTTCAATATTGGAATTCCATAGGTTTCCATCCTATGCCCTCCCCTTTTTTGGATCTACACTCGCTCTAAGTGATCTCATCTACACTCAGGGTTCCACTTACCATTTTCAAATCTAAAATTTCCACTTGTTAACTCTGTTCTAGGCCCCTTTTTCAAGCTCTCAGATTTATTCCCTAGATTCCTTCAGTTCTCCCATGTCCATGTCCCACAGGTATTTCAAACGTATGTATGATCTTACCACGCCAATCCTACGCTTCCTATTCCCCGTCTTAGAAAAAGGACAAATAATAGGGATGATAGTATGCAACAGTCTCTTGTTCCTGATTTTGATGAGAATGCCTCTCATGTAGTGCATTTATCAAGATGTTGCTTCTTGGCCTGAGAGAGAAATTTTGGTCATGTAAGACTGTACAAAGGATGACCTTTCCCCCCTGATATTTAGACGCCACTTCTTATCTGCAGTGTGATAATCCCACCATGCAGCCTGACCCCGTACCTCTGTCCTACCAATGATCTTCGCTTTGGGTGCCCAAATTACCCAACTCATAATGAATACTATAAAGTTGGCAAAGACCAAAACTACACAATAAAATAGACCCAAAAAAAAAATCCAATAAAGGATCACAGCTTTTTAAAGACACTAAAAACTGATAAATTGAAGAAAATAGAGTTTATGGAATGTTAAAAACAAAAGCAATATCCCAAGCAAAAATCATACCAAATGATTCGGCAATTCCACTTCTGGGTATATATCCAAAAGAATTGAAATTATGATCTTGAAGAGATGTCTACACTCCCATGTTTACTATATTCACAACAGCCAAGATTTGGAAACCACCCCAAGTATCCAATATATGACTGAATAAAGAAAAAGAGGTATATTCATATATATATACCTATGAATAAAGAAAATATAAAATATTATCCATTCTTTATTAAAGAAAAAAAGGAAACCCTGCCATTTGCAACAACATGGATGAATTCACACTATGGTAAGTGAAATAAGCCAGTCACAGAAGAACAAATACTGCTTGATTTCAATTATAAGAGGTATCTATAACAGTCATAGAAGCAGAGAATACAAATAGTCATTCTCAGGGTGGGAGAATCGGGGAGTTGTTGTTCAATGGGAATAAAATTTCAGTTATGCTAGCTGAATAAGTTCTAGAGATCTGCTGTACAACACGGTGCCTGTACTTAACAATAGGGTATCGTGCACTTTCATTTTGTAAATTTGTTAAGATCTCATGCTAAATGTTCTTGCCAAAGACACACACACTCACAACAATAAAACAAAAACAGAAAGACACAAGGACACTTGGGGAAGTACTGGATATGTCTATTATATCTTGATTGATTGTGGTGATGGTACCACATGTTTTGCATATGTCCAAACTCATTTAATACACATCAAATATGTACAATTCTTTGTATATAACTATCTCAATGAAACTATTAAAAATAAAAAACAAAAGACAAAAAACCAAAATCAACAAATGGTTAAAGTGCACAAGGTAAGACTAGTATGGATTTACATTAAAGGAAAAATTAAATCTTCTCCTCAGAACTAAAATCTGCAAAATTTCACTCATAAAATTAGAGTTGGCAAAAATAGTGACCATAACAGATAACTCACAAAGGCAGACGTTATTATCTGTGAGATCTGCTATGGGCCAAAGAGAAGGGGAGAAAGAAAAACAACTAAACAATAAATCGAATTTTTGTTGCAATCAATGAAAATTACTTCAGAAAAGTTAAAATGGGGAAAGGGGATCAGTTTAACTGTGCTATAAAAAATTGATTACAAAATCATATCTTGTCCATGGACTCTTCACAGAGCAAAGGATAAATGATTCCCTCTGGAGAGGTTTCATATATTGTCATGGCTTTTCTTCCTCTTCCTCCCCACACTCCACACAGAATGAGGCAACCAAACCACACTCTGCATCCTCAGGCTCACAGCAGGCTGGGCAGCAAGGCTGTCTCCCTGCACGGACTCAGTTCTACTTGGAGCTCTGGGGACTGGGGGCAGAGCTGACCTGAACATCACTCACGCCCTTTGCACGGCTCTCCCACGCTCTTTCCCCAGTACCACACCTAAGCCTCCTATGAAGAGGATCTCAAAATCAAAGATTTTGAAAGCATCAAAGCATCTTGGAAAACATCTGCTGCAGTTGTTCCCAACCTGGGGTCACAGCATGCTCAAAACTAAATGCCCACCTAACATTATCTGCACAGTGAATAAATAATAGATGTTCTGCTATTTATTTAAAAGTGCTACTAAATTAATTGTAGTGTTTTCTCAGTCTGTGTCTTTTCATTAACAGGTTCTAAAAGCCCAGTTATCATCGTGGGGGAGCGTATGACATCTTTTTGAAATTAAATGAGGTCTTTAAAGCCAAAATCGATCCAATTATAATCCCTTCATTTTACAGATGAGAAACAGGTAAATGAGGTGACTTGTGTAGGGTCACTTATTGAATGAATAACTGGGTTGGATCTAAATATTCACACTTCTAATTTCATACCAAGGGTTATTTCTACCAGATTACTTTCCTTTCTAAGGAAGGTCAACTCAAACACGGTTTCATGGCTTCAAATCTGTTCCTTTTGAGGTTTTGTTGTTGTTTTTGTAATCAGTGGTAGTCACTGATAGCAAATATCCTAGAGAAGCTGGAAAAATAGAAGATTATTCTGATCTTCAGAGATTACTGATAAGACTCTCACACCTGAATCGTAATTTTATTATTGATATGGGAAAAAAAAAAACAGCTTTTTCTTCCTAAACCACCTCACACTGAAAACAATGACTACAAAGCCTCAATGATTGAGACCTAGTCTCTCTTCCTGGGCACATGGTCCCCCAGTACATTTCCCAGCCTCCTTTGCAGCTTGGTGTATCCGCGGGACTAATGGGACTAAGCACTCATCTATGCACGTGAACAGAAGTGACATCTGCAAGGGATGCCTCACATGCTTAGGTGAAAATTTCTTGCCTTGGATTTTTGTTTTCTATCTTTTTTCTTTCCCATTAGCTGGAACATGAACATACCTATGACCCAGCTTTGTGTAGCAGACAAAGTTAATTCCCCCATGTAGTCGTGGAGCAAAAGAAAAAAGAGGAGACAGGCACAGAAGTCTCCGAGTGACTGCACGAACATAGCTCCTCATCGCTCTCGATCATGAAAGCTTTGGTTCACGTCACTCGCTTTTTCAAGCTGCTGTACTTTGGGGACTCTGTCACGGTCACTCTGCCTTTACTATAACTTATACAGCGGGCATTTTCCTGTCCTCTGGGGACAATGAAACAGAAAACTAAGGTCATCAGCTTGCTACACTGGCCAAGATATATTTAATTCTAGATTAGTCTTTACAGTGTCTGACTAAAGGGGAAGACGCCAATTCAGTTTTGGAATCAAAAGGGTGGGTCTGGTTCATGTTATAAAAGTAAGCCATAGATGTCTGATACATATTTTAGAGATCTCTATCACCTCACAAATATATATTTTTAAATCCTCTCCTGTTTTTATAATTCCTAGTGAAAGAATTATGTGAGCAGGCAGAGGAAAAAACATGAGAACTATGTTATGTATTTCATTGAAAAATATTCACATCTCTGAAAGCTTCATAGTGGACATTAATTTAAATCATATTTGACATTATTAAAATTCTCCCCATTAAGACAGTTTTGCAATGGACTTTCTGGCATACAAGGGGAGAGAGGGAATTCAAAATCCCTTTCACTTTTTGCCACATTTTTGTTGAGCTCCTAATCTGACATTGCATTTGTACTCAGACCCAGCTGCAACTGAATTGGGAGATTAGGGGCTGTGAATTTGCACACCTAGTTCCTCCTGAGAACTAGGGTGTGCCTTACAGACTCTTTCTTTGTAGGTACACAAGAGCCTGAGGACCTCGCTATCCATGCTATCAGCCCCCAAAATAAAGCAATTGATGTGGGTGTGGGAAGCTCTATGGAGCCCATAAACAGATTGATAAGGGATATTCACCCCTTCCTTATTTACCCCTCCTTCCCTAACCTACCTCTGTCCTGGAAAGTACTTTCCCATGACATCTCCAGAAAATAATGCATTAAGTGAAGCCTTCTATTCCCTTCTGATTTAAAATCTCATAATTACATTATTTCTAATTGGATTATTTCTTCTCTCCAAAGGGAAAATAAAGCATTTTTCTTCACTGTCTGCTGTTTACTTGAACCTCTCTCTCCTTTTCTGCTGATTTCTAACTCCCATTGTTCCCAACAGAATTAAAAGTGGCTGACTACTCTCTTTAACATAGAGTGCATGTGTTTATTCTTATCTAACAATACGAGTCACGTAAGTCCTTTTTTTAAATTAGTAACCTGTTGATCTGAAACCCATAGTCTTTGTTTTGAAAAAATTTGGTGCAATAAATTTAACCCCATCTCTCCCAACATGTGAAAAAGAGACTAAATCAAGTTTCGTCTATGACATCCATTCAAGTCCAGAAATATGTAATAGGGTACTCTCTCATATCACAGGGAAAGGATTTCTTACTTTTTTTCAGTTTCTCTACTTTGATCCAACAATGGTTAGAGACTTTCCACTGCCTAAGGAATTTACTTAAAATCTTTCACAGGAAATTACCTCCTACCACTATTCAGCATCCACCAGCAATCCCCATTTCAATGTTTTGAAGATGACACAATATTGAATTTTTTTCCAAAAGGCAATATTGTAATAAGTAATAAATATTTAATAAGTTGAAATATATTGCTTAAAGATAGTAATAACTTCAAAGGAAGAGTAGTTAAGAATACCATTATTTTATTGCTTTATAATAGTCAACAAGGTTGTGAAAATTTTTTTCCTCATAGAGCAATAACATCTTTGATTTTAATCATGACAATTATCTTCTAAAAAATTTAATTATTGGCTCTTACATAATATAAGGAGCTAACAGAACCTAAATCTCATATCATATGATAGACTGACATGGTAAGTTTGGAGTAGACGAGAACCATTAGAACTTTCGACAGCATATTGGGTTGATGGTGTCAAATGTCATATATATGCAGAATTTCAGGTAATTTATTTTTAAGATCATCCTCTTCATCAAATCCAAACCCCAACTTATATCATATAAATCTCTTCCTTCCTTTTCTGTCAGAGGCAAAAATCAACACAGCTTCTCTTCCAGCTATAAAATAGAGAGACCAATATATTTTTGAAGACCATATTCAGTGATAGCCAATCATTGATTATAAATGGTGCAATAATTCAAGCATTCACCTTCCTCCCATTGTTTGACCCCAAAATGTTAAGTATAAGTATGTGACGCTCCGTCTGGATAAATGAGATTTCAGGAAACAAAATTCTCTATCTCTATAATCAAACAATCAAACTAAAATCTATTTATTAAAAAGCCTTGAACAAAGCTGTGGTTTAAAACCAGTCCGAGGCAATGACATAAGATAGATGCACTGCTGAAAACATGAACATTACAATCAGATCATAAGGCAACTCCATGCTCACATCATTCTTACGTTCATCATTTACATGTTGAAACTCCATGTTGTGACTCAGAGCTGATAAGGAATGGACACATACAAACAAAAAAGGCAACATTGTTTTTCTTCATGTGGAGAGAAGGCTGACTGGTTGTATTCACATTATATGTCTGTGTATGCACACACAGCTAAATATGTACACCTCCCAAGGGATTCTGAGTTTAAGTAAAAGCTTTAGAAAGATGTATTAAATAATGTATCCATTCAGAAAACTCCAATCATCCATTTTTAATCTTTTGATCGTTATTTTTTTTGTTTTTGGAGTGATCGTTATTTCTGAAATCAACTGTGCATATGTGTAAGCTTCAGCTTAGCCTTAAAAAGAAACATTCGCTTAATCTTGGTCACAGCATAAATCAAGGTAAGATCCATCTTGACAATTTGAGATCACTTAAACGAGGGTTGCCTCAAAGCTAGAGGTTGGACCATGTAGTGTTTCCAAATTCCTGAACGATATTAATCAGAATTCAGACTACAAAATCAAAATTCCTGGAAATTCTCTGAAATTCCCCAAATCACAAATTATTCTTAAAATACTTCCAACATTCTTCAAACTCTTTATTCATTATCATGCATACCCAAAAAATTACTTAATAATAAATATTAACTTTAGCAAAATTTACAAATAACTGTAGCCTACAGAAAATATTCAACACTGGAAAACATCAGCCAACATTACTGGGTAGTATTCAAATAAAATTCAGATTTCCAAGCAGAGTTAAAAGCACTACACAGAATTAAAATCTAAATTGTCAATTTAAATCTTATTTTTCTTCCAAACTCATTATTTCTTGGAATTCCACTCTGGATTTATATAAAGTACACTATGCAGACAAATTTATTAACATTTGTTTTATTTGCAAGAATGAGTCACCATTAACAGCAGATGGGTCCATGAATACATACTCATCCATCATGGTCTCAGCTACAAGCAAGGCTGACTCATTAGATGGTGACACTTCTCTCCTTGGTTCTTTTAACCAGGTTCCTAGAAATGCCCACTGAACCTCACAATCCATGTTGTGTTCACATTTCCTGCTCTTGCTTTCAATTGGATGTCAGCGAATTCCTTCTAATCAGTAGTGTCTCTACGTTGATTGTTAAGCTCTAATTCTCACAGGAGAATTACACTTTCTTCCCTTTTCCCAATTTCTTGATAGGTTTTTCTGGGGATTCAGAAAAACGTGTTTCTTGAGAAATGTTAGGAAGGAATTCCCACAGGGAAACACTAGGTTTGACAGAAGAAATAAGTCCGAGAAACAGCCCAGAGTTTCATGATAGCATTCTGCAGTATTTTCCCAATGGTAGGCAGCAAAAATACAAGGAGCCTATTATGTATGGAACATACTTCCTAGATCGTCATCGAGGATGCAGTCTACTTTGCTAGCTGATCAGTTTATACTCTCTGCCTTTGTCCTTGGTCCCGGTGACCTCAGAACTCCAGGCCAGCCACACTAGTCACCGAACACATTGCACTTTCCCTCCCCAGTGACTCTGCTCAGGCTGAGCCTCAGAAAAGGTGCTTCCACAGCGCAGCTCTGCCTTTTGAGATCGAGGCTCTGCTCACACACCCTTGAGCTGCGAGTGTACGCCGAAATCATTGTCAATTCCCTTGAACTGCGGAATGATCTATCACAGCACATAATACTCTACCTTACCTATAATACAGTCTCGATACGTATAAGAAAGGAATTAAACTGAATCCCCCTACTCCCAAAACACACATAATACTCTTTATGTAGCAGGCTTGGAAAATCAGTTATTGACTAGCTAACCAAAGAGGAGAAGACCAAGGGAACATCTCAGAATATTTATGTTACCTTAGGTCTTAATTTCAAAGCCTGCATGTTATCACACAGAATACAAAGAAACAAAAAGATGTTGGATTTTATTCAAGTGGAAAATGTTTCCAGATTTTATACATAGTTTCACATATGCTCATTTTATAAATTTTTCAAATCTTATGCTTAGCATTGTTAGAATAAATCTCAGCAAAAACTCTATACCCCCCAGGGTAGCAAATTCATAGGCAGCATTGGCAATAAGAACATGAGGTGGGGAACACTAAGTGTCATCAGGACCGTATTCCCTAATTACATGCCTTACCAACCTGCCTCAATGACTTGGCACGCTGGGTCTCCATAGTGGCAAGTGACATGGAAAACTGACTCATAGCGAATAAATTAGACTGCAGAATCATATGCACTGAATAATTCAAAACAAAAACTGTCTTGTTGAATAAGCTGAAACTTTGGTGCTAAACAGGGAGGGATAGAATGGACCCATGTCTAAAATCAAGGGCTTTGGAGTCAGATAAACCTCTCTCTGAATCTTGGCTCCACCACCAGCTAGCCGTGCCACCACTTGCTCACTCATTTCCTCCTCTGGAAAATGGGAAAAAAACTACCTTGTAGGACTGTCATGAAGATTAGACAAGATGTCTTATAAACTCTGTGAAAACAGGGATCAGCTTGAGGCTCTGTCTGGAGGGGGGGAGGGGGGCAAGGGCAACATACGTAACCTTAACATTTGTACCCCCATAATACGCTGCAATTAAAAAAAAAAAAAAGAAAACAGTGATCATGTCTTGTTTATAGTCATTGCCCCAGTCCCTAGCAAAGTGCCTGATTCACAGTAGGCACTCAACAAATTCTGGAGATTCAGAAAAGCATATAAACATCCCAAGAAATGTCAGGAATGAATTTCCCCACAGAAACACTAGATTTGACAAGAGAAACAGATCAGTAAAATAACACAGCATTTCCTAATAGCTTTTTGCTGTATTTTCAAACAGTACCCAGCAAAAGTACTAAGAAGGTGGAAAATGGATGAATAAATGAAACAATGCATGAATGAATGAAGCCTTTAGTACGATGCTTGGTTAACATTAAGAACTTTATAAAGGGAAGCTTTAAAAGTACACTTTATAAAGAGAATCAACCAATCAAAGGAGCCCGTGCTGCAGTGCGCACGCTGTGTTTTCAGGCCATGTTGGGCTGACACCTGTATTTATTGTCTTAAGGTAACAGGATTTGACTTTTAAACCTGTGTGATCATGTCTGCAGGATATTTCATGATGTGGTTTTACCAAACTTAGCCACTGTATTTGAAGAGCATCAAGAATTTATTTTTGAACCTGAAGGGAGTTGGGACATTCTAAAGACTTCTGACATGATTTATGCTAAATTCAAAGTTCTAAAGGACTATTTTCCAACGCACAAGATGATAGGAGGTGGAGTGAGAGTCAAGAACGTCCTTTTCTTCTGGACAATCTTGGTGATTTATTTTGTTCTTTCACCAAATATTTTCTGAGCACCAAGTGGTGGTGCCTGTACACCGTTTACACTTGTTTACAACGGTAAACAAGACCAGTTGCTGCCTTGGGCACAGAGGTGACAATCTTGCTGAAATGGGACGTGAGGACAGCTAAGGCAGGAGTAGGTGCTGGGAAAGGAGAGGGCAGCTCTTTATGTTGCTCCCAAACTGGTCCTGTTGGGAGGACAGATTTTTATAGTCAGTCTTGGTATTGGCAAAAGGAGTACAGGTGCCCATCTGCCCCCGAATATCTTCCTTGTGGGCCTGACATCTGAAATATCATCATTTTATTTAAAAAGAGCTACAAAAAATTCAGGTCAGAAAGCCTTGACCCTCCTCCTTTAACAGATGTGGCACTAAAGTCCACAGGGATTAAGTGACTTATTCAACACTATGAAGACAATTTGGGGCAACATCAAAACCATCAA